>PVIC010011642.1:0-32601 GCA_004025085.1 Thryonomys swinderianus | reverse complement strand
CTCCTGGGGAGTCCCCCTAGGAGCAGGAGAGGAGAGGAGGAGCTAGGCTGCCCGAGACACCTGGAGTCCCCTCCCCAGTCCACGTGAGTACCGCATCTGGACACCACGACCAACTACTGCCGCCACCGCCACCGCCACCGCCACCCGGGACTTTGGGTGGGCGCCGGACTGGCCCAGACCGTGCCCAGACAGGGGCCCGGGCTCCTTTCGTTGTAACTGCTGGAGTCTCCTTTAGCACACGGCATTGTGGGGACCTGCTGGAACCACAGGCCCAAGACTTGGGAGAGGGGACAGGGAGACACCGGTAGGGCAGTAGAGCGGCCGGAAGAGAGCCAGCCGCTGCACAGCATGGATACTAACCTTTGCCGACTTGTGGAGCGTGCGCCTCACGGGTGTGGGCACGGTAGAGCCCTGCCCTGCTGTGCGCAAGTCCCAGGCCCGGGGAGCTCAAGGGCTGTGAGTACCGGTGGCTGTATGCAAAGCTCAAACCCTGAGGTGCGCTTGCATGATGGCAAAAAAGGCGGGAAGTGGTGGGTTGAGACCCCAGATGTGAGAAGCGCATGGGGTTGTGCAGGTCCCTGATCTTGCTGGCTGGTGAGAGGACCCGGGGAGCGAGTGTAACGGGTGCAGAGTTCTGCACCCCAGAGGGCCTCAAATAGTTATTTTTGCTGCCGTAGATGTCTCCGAGGCCCTCGTGGCCTTCAGGGCTTGCTCTTTGCAGGTGAGGGTGCCCTCCCCTCCTCCTTCAGCAGGGCGAGGTCCCGCTCCTCACTGCAAACCCCAGAAAGCGACCGGTGGCCTGGGCGCATCCTGGAGCTAGTCATTAACAGCGCCCGGAGGAATAACTCAGATTTCAGTGTGGGACGTGCAGGGCAGGACCCAGGGCCTCCTTGGCCTCAGTTTCCCTTGTTCAGCGCCCATCCTGACTCAGCGAAGATGATGTGTGCGTGCACAGGGGGATAGGAGCGCGAGGTGGGTGGTTCCTGTGATCTTTAGGCTGGCTGAGTGTTAGCGCTTGACCGCCCCAGAATCCCACGGCACCTTTGGGGGCATCTGTCTAAATCATTCAGGCTTCCAGAGCTCAGGTCTCTGGGGAGACTCCCCACTCTCTTTTCTGGCGGGGGGGAGGGGCGGGTAGCAGCGAGGAAATGTACCGAGGTTTCTTGTTTGTTTGGAGGGTTGGCTGCGTTTGGGAAGAAACGTGGCTAGGTGGCTGAAAAGACGCTTCCCTGGCTCCAGGGTTCCCTTCAGGTCTGGGGAGCTGCACAGCCTCACAGCAAAAATGAAAACAAACTTATACACAAAACTTTAAAACATTTCTCCCTAAGTCTGACGACCACCACTGCCTTGCCTGCTGGGAGTGGCTTCTTGAATTTGGGGTGCCAAGGCCTCCCTGCTGGCCTTGTTGTAGGACTTCCTGGGCAGGTGGTGTGTGTGTGTGTGTGTGTGTGTGTGTGTGTGTGTAGAAAGATTGTAACCAGTGGAGGAGGTAGCTGGTGTCAGGCTAGTGTCCCCCAGCCAGAGCCGCCCTAGGGCAGGTGGAGAAAGTGCCCCTGTGAAGCCATTCATAAACCAACTTCTCATCACCCCAATTACTTCAGTGCGCTTTGATGGTGTTAGGGCTATTTCCCTTTCCGCTGGCACGTGACTCAGCCACCCAGCTGCTGCAGGGAGGTGACGCCTGGGGGCAGCTGACCCCCGCCCCCGCCCAGGACCCCAGAGCAGGCCCGTTCCAGGTGTACGCACCTCCGCACTGTCTGAACTTCCAGACCACGCTTAGTTCCTTAAAAAAAAAAAGCATATTTGTGTCTTTTCTCCTTTTCTTTAATTTTTTTAATTTAAAGGAGTTTTATTACTCTTAAAAAGTATATGAGATAGAGGCTGAATGGCAGGAATGAGCTGCTAAGGGGGGAAAAGTCTGAGCGCCACTCCTTGGAGCGGGCGAACCTCTGCCGTCTGTCCGGAGACTAAGCTTGCGGTGGCCGGTGGCTGAATCCCTAGCAGAACCTGCGGGAGGCATCTGGAATCTCCCGCTGAAAAGGCAGGCGCTGTGAAAATGCAGGGAACGATTATGATTTTAATAAAATTGTGTCTCATTTAGAAGCGTGCTTCTGCGCTGCCTCTGTCGTTGGAGCCTGGGTTTGCCACGGCAAAGTCTGTAATCAGAGAAAAATACCAGCTTTGTTGAGGGTTAGAATATATCATTGGCTAATGTGTGTGGTTTTTTTTTAAAAATAACGCTAAGCATTGGATAATTAAAGAGTGAGAAATAACTCGTCTCCCCTCTCTTCTTTCCACTCGGCATTGTCTTATTTAAAAGCGAAAAGAGTGCTTTTCGGAGAGCTGGTTAGTTTTAATGCGAGCTTATTTTCCCCCCTTCGCTCCGGTCTGATTCGCAAATCCCCAAACTGGCACAAGCCTGGAAACTCGCGGCCGGCAGTTCTCCCCTAGCTGGAAACAGCCCTCCCCCTGCCTCTGGGCCCTGACCCACTGCCTGGTTTGTAGTAGGGTGATTTAAAAAAGAAAGAAAAGAAAGAAGCTGGGCTCTGGTGCCCTGATGCCAGCCCCAGCCGAGGGTATGTTTCCCGGTCGGGTGGCAGGCTGGTGGGATAGCCAAACCCGGGTGTAGGGAAGTGGCCTCGCAGCTCACCCGCACTGCCCGCCAAGTCAAAGAGGATCAAGTATCTCTAAAGCTCGCCTGCTCAAGGGCTCAGATCCCTTGTGATATTTTAAATTAAAATGGTTCTTTTTTCCTAGCCCCATATGCAATAGGAAAAGAAAATGTGGTTCTGGAGAGCCTGCCTGGGCAGCCTGCGGCCCTGGGTAGAAGACAGAGTTGCTTACTTGGCTGGGCCTGGCATTCACCCTCGGGGTAGTGCCCACGATGGTGTCCATGTGCTTGGGTTTGGGGTGGAGGGCCCAGGGCCAGCAGCCGGACACTGCGTGGAGAGATGTAGTTACGGGGAAGAGGCTTTTTACCAACTGTTGTGGGCTGGAGGTAGCTGAAGTGCTAGCCCGGGGCCTGCCTCCAGTGTGGGGTGGGCCCCTGGGAATGCAGGGGGCCTCGGAAGTGCTGGGTGCTGAGGGAGGGGGCGGGAAAGTGGCAAGAAGTGGAGGCAGGGCCTTGTGCCCACGGGTGCCAGTGGCCGCGCAGTGCCTGCGAGCTGCAGAGGGAGTTATTTATTTATTTGCTTCAGGTGTTTTTAATTAAATGTGTTTCTGTCTTATTTTCCTTGCTGTTCAGTGCTCAGACTTTTTAGCAATCCCTTGCATTTGTCTTTTTACATAAGCAGAAACTTTTTTTTTCCTCCTTGGAGAGATATTGTGGGAGGTATTTTGCCTTCAGTGCTTTCTCTTTCCTGCTTTTTTTAAAATTTAATTTTAAAATTATAAAGTAAATTTAGTGCTAGTGAAAGTGAGGGGGGAGCCAGCTGGGGCGGGAGCCAGGGAAGGGGTAGGCTGACGAGGCAGGGTTCAGCTCTGTCTTCCCTGAAGCAGCCTGCAGGCCTGGACCCTGGGCCCCAGCACACGCCCCTGGCGCTGGCCGCTGCCGCTGGCGGCTGGCGGCTGGCGCTTGCTCTCTTCGGCCTCTTCTTTCCTCCGCAGCCTTGCAGAGCCCCGCAGACCTGGAAGGACGGCCTGCCCTGACCTCCTGCTCCCCTCGGAAACCACTGGCTCTGCAAAAGTCACTTTCCCTCCTGACCTACATACTGCACCCTGGGTGGGGGTGGGGTGGGTGCCTGTGTCTGTGGGCAGGACCAGAAGCCTTGCCACCTCATGCCCTCCTTGTCTACTAACCCACCACCTGCCTGCACCATTGATGATTCTGCGGATAGGATCTGAGTGGGGCAGATACTGAGAAACACACACACACACACACACGCCCTGTGCAGGGTGGGGGGGGGCTTCTCACCACACATCCCTTGGGTCACACACGTATGCACATAGGTGTTCACATTTGACGCTACTCTTGCAGGCAGGGGTTAGATTCTAGGAACTGGGAGCCGGGAAGCGGGACCTCTCGAGCTTACAGTTTTAAGGCCTGTCCAACAGTGCTGAAAATGTTTATTTCTTAACCTGGGTGGGGTTACATGGGTGTGTTCTTTTTGTGGAAATGTATCGGGCGGCATAGTTACAACGTGTGCACTCTTTGTTATATGTGCCACGCTTCTGTTAAAAAGTTTATTGAAAAAAAAAAGGAAGCCCCAGCCTCAGAGGCAAAGAAAAGGCCATGCATTATAAAATAATAATAAAAATTTAAATAAAATGTCCTCCAGCCTTGCTTTGCTCAGCTGGCCCTGCCAGGAATGGTGGGAGGGCTTGTAAAAATTAGTGGGCTGATAAAAAAAGCTCGGAGGCATGTGGTCCACGAGGCTTCCTGACCCGTCCACATGTGTGGAGTGCCCAGCAGCTGCTGCAGACTTAGGTGTAGATGTAGGATTTTTAACATCGCGGGACCAAAGGAGAAGAAGTGGTGGGGAGTAGGTACCTTGCCAATTACATTTTGCTGTCAACATCTGGAAAGCAAAATTGCAGCTGTTCTCCCTGCCCCCCCAATTGCCACCTCTTCTTCTTCTTTTTTTTTTCCCCTGCACACTTAAATTTTTTGTACGCTTGCCATCCCTACTTCAGTTTGCTGCACTGCTAAAGCATTTTCACGGATCTGTTCAAATTGAGTTGTTGGTTTGGACTTTTAAAAAAAAATGTATTTTGTCGTCTGACGGTCTAATTTCTGAAGCAGTTTATTTGAGCAGGCCCAAGAACCAGGGCTAATCCCCTCGGGTTTCCCTTCCCTTCCCACCTTCCCCTTACCACTCCGGCGGCGGGGGTCAGGGTGGAGGACAGTCCGCTCCCTCGCCCGGCTCCCTCTTTTGCCTCAGCTCCTCTGGGCAGGTACCAGCAGCTTCGCCTCCACCCTCCACGGCCCTTCTGCGGTGTTTTTGTTTTCTCTTCGCCCCCCAAAAATATTTGAACCAAAAAGCCTCTTTTTTTTTTCCTCCACCCACAGCAACTGAAAGGGCTAGTGAACCGTGATTCAACAGAGCGAGGGCGCCTCTTTTCTTCCTTAGCATTAATTAACTCAAGTTCGTTAGGACGTTGGGTCTGTCGCCCACAGTTTTCTCTTGTGTGTGCTGAATCGGGTCATAGAGGGAGCCTTCCCGTGCAAACAGTTTGTGTTGGAACTGGAGGACGCAGAGGGGGAGAGAGGGGGAGAAAGAAAGGGAGCTGGGGGGACGGAGCGCGGCCGGCCCCGCGGAGGGGTGGGCACAGTCCCGGGCTCCTCCAGCACCCCGTGCCAGCCTCCACCGGGCCGGACTCCCGGTGAGTGAAGATTCTTGGATTTCCTTGGCAATGATCTTGATAATAAAATAATTTGGGAGGTGAGCAGTACATTCTGAGGGATTGAAAAATGTCTTCCCAAAGCTCCAAATTTTTTCATTTAGGTAAAGCCGCCTGCCCGGACAGGGGAGCCCGCTTCCGCTTCTCCGGAACCACAGAGCAATGAGACCCCCGCCCCAACTCCGGGGCGTGTGGATGTTGCTGCAGCAACTGCTAGAGAGAGGCTCCCTCCGGGGCAAGGGTGCTGGCAGGGCCCACCGCGGGGCTGGGCGCAGGGGGTTTGAGAAGCCCTTTCCCCTTGCGGAAGGAGAAAGGCCAGGGGTGGATGAGGGGCGCTGGGACGGTCCGATGACGCTCCTGCAAACTTGGGCAAAGCTGCCACCTTCAAAGTGTGTCACACTGTGAGCCCTCGTGCTACCCAGAGCCCCCAAAGGGATTATCATGGTGGCTGCTCGGCCTAGTGCGGTTTCCACATCTTGGTCTGGCTTTCTCTGCGGCCCTGCAGATATTTTCCCGGTGCGCTGGGCGCATGTGCTGGTCCTTCCTTCCCTCGCTCTGTTCGTGTTTTTCAGTTCTTCTTTAGCGAAGACTGTGAAGCCGCCCTATGGAGCTTCTCCCTCTTCCAGGGGCCCTGGGCCGCTACAGCGACAAGTTCTGGGCCCGCCAGGTGGGTAAGGCTCCACACTGGCCTGAGCCCTTGAGCCCTGGGCTGTCCTTGCCCCTGCGCTGTGTGGAGGGTCTCAGCCCCTCCGGCCCGTGGGCCAAGGCAGAGGGCTCTGGGCTCCCCGGCTTTTACGTGTATTTGGTGACACAAGGAAGTTTCAAGCTAAATAATGAATTAAAGACTAGGGTTTTTGTTTCCCATTCCGCATAGAGAACAAGATGAAAGTAAACAACTTCCAGCAGCACTAGAGAGAATAGATCATCTCCCCAGATCCCCCCTTTCCTACTCTGGCTTCTTCTGTGCCAAGGGAGTGAGGGGGATGTGCCTGGAGCAGGGGCGCTTTCGGAGCCAGAACAAGGCTGCCTGTTGGCCCGGTCCCAGGCCACCGCTCCCGGTTTGTAGTCAGGGGGAGAAAAGGAAGGGAAAGAGGGGGCAGTTCATAGGGAGAAGTCTGTGGTCCGATTCTGAGACAGGCTTCCTGCTCTCAGGGTACCGAGGTACGAGGCAGATCCATTCAGCCCGCCCTGAGGGTGCCCCCAAACAAACAGTGTGGCTGCCTTCCCTGAATGGAGCACAACAGGCCCAAGGCAGCCAACAACCCGCTTTGTCCAAATTATCTGAGCCTCCTCAAAAAGTGCATTTTCCGGTTTCCATTCCTGACGTTTCCAGACTCTCGAATGGGTCTGCTCTGTCAGTGGAGCCCCTGCCCCCCCTCCCCAGAGGAGGGCCCCACCCACCTCCAGGAGAAACACTGTTCTCCCTTCCTGAGCTTCCAGGCGCTGCTGCTGCCTGGTCCACTCCACAGTTCCCTTTTCTGCCCGCGAGTCTGGCCACTGCCTTCTTGTGGCCTTCCAGAAGCAGCGATTGTGGGACGAGACGGAAATCTCGGGGATGGGAAATTGGCCTCTTTCTCTTCTGACCAAGACGGAATGATAAAATGCCAGGAATTCAGCAAACTAATTGTGGCTCTATTTGTGGCCTGTTAAGTTTCCTTTTCTCACCCAGTCTGCAGATATGCAATAGTGAAATGGATGCTGAAATATTTGGTAATTACTCAGTAAGTTTTGTCAGTGATTTACACTGACTGTGCAGTTATCTAGGTCTGCTTGGGCCCAAAAGTATGACTCTGGGACCTAAAGCTAGCAGGTTATAGGCAAATAGGATTTAAAAAATAAATAAGAGACAGTAGCCTAGGTCTCCCCCCCAAAAAAATATAACTTCTTCTGCCTCTAGGTATTTCACTATTGGCAAGAACTGGGCCAGTTGCAAAACCTGTCCCAGGCTGGGAAAATTATTTTATTTCCTTAAAAGAATTTTTAATACTGTATATGTGCATGAGGGATTATACACATTTTTCATTTTTTTCCTCAAAAACTCTGAAAGGCCTCAGTTGACAATGTGTTTGTTTGGAAGTTCAACATTTCACTTTTTCACCATTAGAAGCCATCATTTTCAATAGCTGATTTTTCTTTTTCTTTCCCCATTCTAGGGCCTTTTTCCCATCTATTTCTCTCTTTTTCTTATTTATTTTTCATTCTCTGCCTTCTTCTTTCCCTGTATCTTTATCTTTATGGTATTTATTTATTTACTTATTTATTTATTTATTTATTTTTGCAGTTATGATCCCAGTTTGGTTTTTGACTCCGCTTATTTTTCTCCTCCTTCATGTTTCTCTTTCCCTGTGACTTGCTAAGATCTTTCTTTCTATCTGTCTATCTTTCTTTTTTGTGGGGAGTACAAATTTCTCCTATTGGTAGCTGAAACAGGTATGGATACTTATTTGAGAATTAGTTCAGTGAGAACTTTTTAAAATCAAATTCTTTAGTCTCGAAAATAAAAGAGAGACCTTTCATTCACAAAGGCACAAAATTTCCACAAACCAAAATCCCATGTTGATTTCAAAAGTTGTATTTCTGGCTTCTCAATTTTTCTGTTAATAGAGGAAATATCTTCCCCCCAATTTTTCCTGCTTTTTCTTCCTTTCCTCTTGTCTTTCATTTCCCTTTTTGCTCACTCTGCGCGGCAGGCTCCCTTTCCCCTGCATGTTTTCGCTTATTACTTTCCCTCCACCTCCTCCTTTTCCTTGGTGCCCTGCTCGTCCCCTCAGTGTGGCCGGAGACTCAGACCTGGAGAAGCCTCAAGTCCCTCTTGAGGGATTTCTGGGCCGGCTGTGGTCCTGTGCGCGGGGTGCAGAGCAGTCTGACCTGCAGGGGGGTGGATGGAAAAAGGAAGGAGGCCGAGATAGGGACAGGTAATCTTCCAACAGGAACCTTGACTCTCTCCTAACAAAAGAGGGACAGTTCCCTTTTGTCTGGGGCTTCTGAGGGGCGTGTCCAGGCTGTCGGCTGCTACCGGTGGCCTAGGGGGCAGAACGGGGGTGTGTGGGGGGGTGCTGTGCCTGAAGTATTTCTAAAGGACCCTGAGCTGTCCTACCGGGGAAGTACCCTAATTGGGGAGGGGGAATCTGCCTTGTCTCTACTATTGGACGTCTGAATGGCCGGATGGATGGCCCATCTGGAGAAGGCCTCGGGCTGGGGTCCTGCAGCCCAAGGATCTTTGCCCACCTTCAAACTTACAACTTCTACACAGGGAAAGACAGTTGATGATTGTCCTCCCCCAGGGGTTCTGTGTCAGCCTCCAGACACTCCCTCCCTCCTCATCCAGATCGCTGGGCTCCTCCTCGGACCTTTGATCTCTCCCCATCTCCTGGCCTAGAGAATCCTGCACCCCACCAGGTTCCCTTCATGTCTTCGTGCCCTTGCCTTGCCATCTCCCAGCTGTGGGACTGTTGCTTCCTACCCCATACCCGGCTGTGCCACTGGACACAGAGTCAACCCATGTGGAGCATATCTCTTCTACCACCACCGTGGTCTATGAGAGGGAACATGTCAGCATGGGCCAGGAGGCTCATGTTGGCCATTTTCTGTTCAATGTCTAATATTTAGCATAATCAAAACACCAGAAAGACACCCCTGTGCCAAATACAAAGTCATTTGCAGTTTTTAGGGCCTCATCTTTACTTTGGAAATTCAAATTGCTTCCTCAAGGTGGGGAGGCGGAACTTGGTACTTTGTGCTGCTAGCTAACACCTTTGGCTGCTTGGACCAGGAAGTGAATTATTGAGAGGCCTGTGGGTGACAGCACCTGCCTCCTGCACCGTCACTTCTGTCTCTCTCAGGCTCGGCCTTGGGCTCACCTCGCTGGGGTGACCATTCTGGGCGTGGGGTTCCACGTGCTGGGCAGCACCTCTCTCATCGTCGGGGTGCAACGCCGGCCCAGCGCGGGAGGTGGTTTTGACACACCCCAGGCACTCTTCTGGGAACCTGTCTGCTGACAGAATGCAAAGGCCACACGAGGCAGGGTTTGGATGGGAAGAAAGGGGTGAATGAACAAGTGACCTTTTTTCTTCTGCCAGCTGAGGGCTGGGCCTGGGGAGAGGGCTCTCCAGAGGGATCAGGTTGCTCTCTCTGTCTGTGTTACTGTCCCTCTATCCTGCTTTTCCTTTCGTTTTGTACCTGACTCCTTTGTACTGCTTTCCCCAGGACTTAAGGCTTGGCCGCTCCATACCCCTAACCGAAGGGATCTCCCCAAGACTTGAGGTGCCTCTTCCCAGGGCTCAGCGCCCCCACCAGCTTGGGGCAAAGCCCGAGCTGGAGGCCTGGGGGCCCTCTCCCCGCTGCTGCTCAGGCTGACTTCATTTGCTCAGGTGTCCCATGTTTCCCACTACAGCCCTCTGCTTTCTGCGTGGTCACATCTTAGCTCCCTCTCGCCTTGGGCTTCTCATTTTATGCTTTTGCAGTTTGTACTTTGTTTTGGGCCTTTCAGTATATGGATTGACTCGGGGGACAGGTTAGGTAACTACCCTCAGATCAAGTGGAGAGGGCACACCCAGGGAAGGCAAAGGATTAAACATTTGGGTGGAGGGGGCCGGAGGCCTCAGAGGCCAGCGCCTCTGTGGAGAGGCAGTGTCCATCTCTCTGCCTTTGTCACTTCTCCCCAGTGCTGGCTGTTGTGTTTGTGGCTGCGTATAGTGCTTGTCAGCACAGTGCTGTGACAGGAGGGCTATTTTAATAAACTGTTGCAGTTTCGCGAGTCGAGCTGCACTGCGTTGGCATCCCTCGGCACCACTAATGGAGCGGAGTGTGCGTGGCTGGGTGTGGGCCGAGGAAGCCTGCCGAGCCTGGGGGGGGTTCCGGGTGCTGTTCCCTCTGTCCGCGAGTGCCCCCACCTCCCGAGGGGTGGCCGCACCCTGGGTGCCCATTCCCTGCCCTGGAAGTGCTTGCTGGCATGGCACTTTCTGAGCTCTCTTTCTTCTTATTTCTATTCATAGCAATGCAGGCTCTGTGTATGGCCAGAGAGAAAACTTCCACTCGCCCCTGTGTGCTTCATAAATTAAAAAAAAAAAAAGGAAAAGAAAAGAACTAGAACCAGAAAAAGAGAGAGTGAGCGGGCTGAGAGAAAGACTGAAACCAAAACACAGAGAGAAGGCGCAGCTGCTTTCCCCAAGGCCTTCTGGGGCTCCCGCCCGCCAGCCCGCCCGGAGTCAGAGCTTTATTTATTTATTTTTCTGGCTTAAAAAAAAAAAAATTCTGCGTCTTCCTCAATCCCAGCCACCCCCCCCACATACCCCACCCCCAAATTTGCTGGGTGACTGCTGCCAAATGGACCCAAGTGGAAGCCTGGAATGAAAAATTCATAACTGCTGGACTTTGCTTGTTCATTAGACGTGAACTTGTCGATTGGGCAAATTGTTTTTGGGCTCCAACTGCCGGGGGCTCTCCCCACCCGCCCGCGCCGGCTCCCTCCTCCCCTCGCACGCTGCCATTGGCTGCTCGCGGAGCTCTCCCAGCCAAATAGGTGGATCCTTCCCTCGCTCGCTCTCTCTCTTTCTCTCTTTCTCTCTCCCTCTCTCTCTCCCTCTCTCTGCCTCCCTCCCTCCCTCTCTCCCTCGCTCCCTCTCTCTTCCTCCCCCCCCTTTTTTTTTTACTGGCTTGGCACGAGCAAGTGGATGGGGATCGAGCATGAAAGAGGAGAGAGAGAGGGAGTTTGAGAGAGAGAAAAGGAGCAACAAAACCCCCGAGAGCCGAGCACATACCCTCGTGCACGCACACACATGCACCCTCACAAACGCGCACACTCACACACGCCCCCGTCCCGTCCCGGCCACGTCCTCCTCGGCTCCTCGGCCTCTCGCTCCCGCCCGCCCGCGCCCGCCAGCCGCGGTCTGCAGCCGGTCAGAACTCGCCCTCTTCCCCGGGAATCCGCGAGCTCCCCCTTGTCCTCCGAGCGGGCGGGCGGAGGGAGGCCGCTCGAAGTTTACACCCTGTGCCGCTGCCAGAGCCGAAAGCCTTTTTCTTCAGCTGCCGCTTTTTTCTCTCCCGGTTTTTGTTTTTGTTTTTGTTTTGCACGAGGGTGGGGCAGGGTGCGTTGTTGTGGGAGAGGGGGATGGTGGGAGGTTGGTTTTGATTTTTAAATTTTACATATTTTTGTTTTAAACTGGAAAAAGGATGCACAGGGGGAAGGATTGAAAAAAAATTTTACGTTGGCTTTTGTTTACCTGGCGTGTGTGGCTCGCTCCCTCTCTCGGTTTGCTATCCCTGACCTTTCTTTCTTTTTGCTCCTTTTCAAAAAAAAATATTAATTTCCCCCTTCTGTGCAATGGAGCGTGGGGGGGCGGAGGGGGAAGGGTTTGAGAATCCACCCAAGCCCGGCCCCTATTCCCCAGAACACCAATAATAACCCCCTTTAAAACATTTACCTTCCTCCCCTGCTCCTCCTCCTCCCCTCCCCCACCCGCCCCCAACTCACAACTCTGTTGAGTCCAGAATCTGAGAATCGAGCGTTGGGCTTGGCCGGGTGCTTCAGATCAATGGTAATTATTTAATTTTTTCCAGTTTTATTTTTGTAAACAGAAATCAATTATTTAACTTCAAAACAAGCAAAAAAAAAAAAAACCAAACCAAAAACCGAGAGCCCAGCCCTCTGTCACCTGAGTGGGAAAGAGGGTGAAGGGGTCGTGGGAGGCTGGGGAAGGGACCGCAAGCCGACCCGAGTAGCTTTAACCCTAATGTGGCCGAGACAACCACCTTGTTTGTGCTAACAAGAAGTGTTTTGTTCATTATTACTGTGATTAACATTAGTATCGGTGTCGATAACAAAGCTGAAATCACATATTTAGGATTTAGGTCTGATTAAAAAATGCTGGGGTGGATGTTCCAACTCTATGAGGAGGAAAGGAAATGAAATCAGCCTGAGGAGAGGGAATCCAGAGACGGCTCCTCGTGGCTCTCACTCGCGGATGTCATCCTAGTGTTCTGGGCAGCCAGAGCGGGCCAGCGCCTGGACAGGGACAGGAGGCGGCCCGCGTGCCCCGCGCGAGCCTTCGCGGCGTCTGTGCAGCCAACGCAGTGCGGGCACGCTGACACGAGTTCACGGCTGCGATCGAACATGGAGATGTCATGGGCGCAACAGAGCCTGGCGGGGAGACCAGCAGCGTGTGTGTGTGTGTGGACGGCAGTGTTGTCTGTGCGCGCGCGCGCGTGTGTGTGTGCGTGTATGTGTGTGTGAGTGAGGGAGAGAGGGAGAGAGAGAAAGAGAGAGAGAGAGAGAGAGGGAGAGAATAGGTGTGTGGACAGGCTCCCGGTGCCTCTGTCTGGCTGCTGAGGCTGAGATGGGAACAGGCGGCTGGCGAAGCTGGTGGTGGCTTCAAACCACACTTTTGTAGAACAATTGCAAGAGGAAATTGTTGGGGGGAGGGAGGAGGAGGAGAAGGCGGTTTTCTTCGTGCCCCCCTTCTAACGCTGCTTTTCTCCTTCTCTCTTTCCCCCTCGTCCCGTCTTCCCCTCCTCCCGTCCTCCCGCGCCCCGCATGCTCCCGGCTTGCCGCCTGCAGGATGAGTTCCACCCGTTCATCGAGGCGCTGCTGCCTCACGTCCGCGCCTTCTCCTACACCTGGTTCAACCTGCAGGCGCGGAAGCGCAAGTACTTCAAGAAGCATGAGAAGCGGATGTCAAAGGACGAGGAGCGGGCGGTGAAGGACGAGCTGCTGGGCGAGAAGCCTGAGATCAAGCAGAAGTGGGCATCCCGGCTGCTGGCCAAGCTGCGCAAAGACATCCGGCCCGAGTTCCGCGAGGACTTTGTGCTGACCATCACCGGCAAGAAGCCCCCCTGCTGCGTGCTGTCCAACCCCGACCAGAAAGGCAAGATCCGGCGGATTGACTGCCTGCGCCAGGCTGACAAGGTGTGGCGGCTGGACCTGGTCATGGTGATTTTGTTTAAGGGGATCCCCCTGGAAAGTACTGATGGGGAGCGGCTCTACAAGTCGCCCCAGTGCTCGAACCCCGGCCTGTGCGTCCAGCCACATCACATTGGAGTCACAATCAAAGAACTGGATCTTTATCTGGCTTACTTTGTCCACACTCCGGGTAGGTCGCTCTCAGCCTTTCTTCCCCCATTTGATATCCCTTGCTGGCATTTGTTCTGTTTATCGTTCCTCTTATTGTAAAGGATAACACACCGCGGGCCTGGCCGGTGCACTGGCTGTCCTGCCCGGCCTGCATCGTACTCGGCACGTCCAGTTTGATGTGCCTTTTCCCTCTTCCCTTCTGCCTCCTTCCATCCTCTCCATCTTCCTTGGCTCCCTTGCCATGGTACCCACTTTGTACACCTCCATTTTCGGAGGACTTGTTGGTCCGTAAAATGCTGCAGCCCTTAGGATGGGCGAGGGGGTCTCCATCTGTGGTGAGAGTTTGAGCCTGACAGAAAGATCAATCTTTGCTCTCGTTTGAAATGAGTCAGAGGAAGGAGCAGGAGAGCAGGTGCTGGCTTTCCTGACGGTTCACCACAAGTCCCAGGAAAAGCTGGATTTGGCACCAGCCGGGTGGGCAGCGGTTCGGTGGAGAGAGGGGCGTGTGAAATCCCCTCAGAGAAGACTGAACAAACAGAAAAGAAGAGAGGAGGCAGCCAGCCGTGGGCAGGTTCTGAGCCCCGGATGCCCAGGCTGGACCTGTGTTGCCTGGGGTCGGGATTTGGAAAGCTTGTACGTAATTTGATTTCATAGAGAGGAAACACGCAGGAGACCCCTTGGGCTTTGCCCCCTCACCTTGGTGGGCAGAAGCGGTGAGACCTGGGGATGCCGAGGCCCTGGCGTGGGTGCCTAGACCGAGCCAGTCTCCCGGAGAGCAGGCTGGCAGGAGCAGTTGCTGTGGAAGAGGTCTTAAGCAAACAAAACCTTTAAAACCCCTTTTCCCTTTTGTCTTCTAAGTACTTTTACTTTTCAGCTTTGCTTTTCCAGCCTTACCCTGCATTTTGGGTTGGTCTGGCTCCGTTCTCCTCTTTTGGTCCTTTTTATTTTTTCCCCTTTCTCTTTTCCCTTTTTATAATTTCTCTCTGCTTTTGTTTTCTTACAAATTGAAACAGAGATGGCTGGTTAATTTTTAGCCTCCACTCAGCTACGCCCAATTTACTGCCGCCTTTGAAACCTAAACGGGCAGCACTCTGTGATTAAGCAAGGCAGAAGTGTTTACATTATGCCCAACCAACTTGTAATGAGAGGGCTACCAAACCTTTCTCTGTGTGTTTCCCTTTCCACCAATCCAGCCCCCCCACTTCCCTTCTTCCTTCTTTATGCGAATGTGAGAGAATGTGGCTCCTTGTCAACTCTCACGAATGTTCTTTCCTGTGAGTGTGTCTCTGTGTCTTCCTTCCTGTCCATTCACGAAAAAGAAAAGTGACTCACAACTGCTGTGGTCACCCCTTTGCCCCTTGGGGGAGCAGGGAACGGTACAACTGGACCCAGAAACAAAATTTGAAGGGGAGAGTTGCTTTCAAGGGCACAATTTTTCTCTCTTTGAATGAACACCGAAGGTCTATGCTGGAGAGCTCTAGGGAGGAGAAGGTGGCATGTGAGGTCTCTCCTGTGGGGCTTTTCTCTCATTCTGTGCTAAGAGGTAGAGCAGCCCCGGGCCTTGCTCACCTCTGAGGTCCTTCTGAGCCTGCATCTGCGACTGTCATCACCCCTCATAGGAAAGGCCCAGGGGCCACTCCTTCTTCCTCCCTCAGCCTGGATCTTTTCCTTTCATCTTTTATCTTTCTGGAAAAGACACCAAGGGGAAAGTACCCTTCATTCTCTTGTCGGGAGGGTGTGCCCTGGAGCTCTTGAAGGGGCCTGGGGACTGCTGGAGCCCAGAGCATGCCAGGGTGTCCATCAGATAGCTCCCCACCGGGGGATTCTGCACCTTCCGGACTTAAAACTCAGAGTCCAACGAAGATCAATACTTACCTTCGTCCTCCGCAGGCTTTCTCCTCCTCCTCTGTCTGGACCCTGTATCTGAGTGGCTTCCCTGGTCTCTTATTTTAGGTCAAATTCTTGACTGCTGCCAGTGTGGGGCTGAGGTAGGAGGAAATGTTGTGATGAAGGGGATTGTTTTCTGGCTACCCTTCTGGGTCCTGGACTGACCAGGCAGGTGTCAGGGAAGCAGTGGCCCCAACCCCCAGCTAATGAGATCACTCGCCCAGGAATATGAGTGAATTCATATCCTGGCTCATAGGGCCCAGGCCACCTCTGTCCTGGCTGAGCTAATCTCTGTATTGCTAAGGACAGAACTGAAGAAATGCTTTCTAAAATTCGGGTCCCAGAGTCTACAGAGTGCCACTGAGTGTAGAAGTTTTCTCGCTGGGATTGCTGGAATTTGAGTGTTCTTTTCCAAAGAAAATGTGGGAACATTGGCACAGCCCCATGCTTGTTCCTCTTTGGCACTGGGCAGTGGTCTTTCGATGGCATCGTGCAGGCTCAACTTCCTTCAGAGCCACCCAGTGTGCTGGAAAATACCTCCTGGCTGAGCCATCCCGCGGCGCTGATTCCTTGGCATTGACTTCTCAGTGCCCAGGCCTTCTGATACCCCCAGCAGACCAGCCACTTGTTCCTTTTCCCAGGGTAAATGGGGCATGGGCCGGGTGGCTGAAACTCAGGCAGGAGTGGCTTTGGACTCGGACAGAATTAGTTTTTCCTTCCTTAAAGCTGGGCTAAAGAAGCTGGGTGTAGTGGTGTACTTGTAATCTCAGCACTCAGGGAGGCCAGGGCAAGAGGGCCACAAGTTCAAGCCCATTGTGGTCAACATGTCAGCTGATCAAGGCCCTATCACAAAATAAAAAAGGCCAAGGTATAGCTCAGTGCAAAGACACTGGGTTCGATTCTCAGTATTGCAAAAAGAGAGAGACAGAGAGAGAAAGAGAGAGAGAGAAAAAGAAAGAGAGAGAGACAGAGAGACAGAGAACTGAAGGTCTGGGCTGATCTGGTGGTGCAGACTTGATGATAGCTTGACCTGGTATGGACGTGGGCCGTGGGCCGTGGGGATGTGGCTTTGCTCCCAGCTGCCATTGTCACTCATGGCCCTTCTGGATCTTTGTTATGGCCCAGGAAAGGTTTCAAGAGATGATACAGTTTGCAGGAGAAAAGGATGTACACGTTTGGGGTTGAGAGCTCCATTTCCAGAACGTGGAGCTCTGACCTCCCTCCAGGAAAGAATTTCACCTTGTATCTCTTGGCCTTTAGGAAGGGAAGTTGAGTCAGGGCAGGGTCACGGACAGAAGGACAGCCATTTCCTGGTGATGTATCCTGGGTAGGCGGCCTGGCAAGGGAGAGCGGGGAACAGAACGCAGGGGCCTCTGCCCGTGTGAACTTGGGTGGCCAAGCAGGTCTGGAAGTGATGCCAGAGCATCTCCAGAGCTCCGCAGAGCTACTGTCCCCAACCGTAGCCTCTGGTCCTGGGAAAGCCAGAAAAAAAATAATCTCAAACTAATAAAACGTGTGGCTGAATGGAACTGTCAGCTTGTCCCTGTCAGCTCCCTCCAGTGGGTCCTCCGTGGAAGCCCACCAAAACCAGGTATTCTTGGGTGTAGGAAGGTGGCTTCTTCCTTTACCCACGCTTTTTAGGCTGGGAAGCACCTCTTGCTCATCACTGGTGCCAACAGTCGCCAACACAGGCTTAGTCTCCATTCGCCTGTTCCCCACTTCTACAGCACTGGGTTGTCCATAAATGCTCCTGTGCATGTCTCTAAAGATAAGGGCTCTTGAAAAACTGAACTAAACACACACCTACAGAAAAGGCAATGATTTCCCTCCCTCCCTTTCTTTCTTTCTTTTTCTCTTCCTTCTCTCCTTCCATTTTTCCCCTTCCCTTCCTTTTCTTCTTTCCTTCCTTCCTGCCCGCCTGCCTTTGAGATGAGGTTTTTCTGGGTACTAGGACTGCTCAGCTCCCGAGAACTCATGACCCTATCGCCTCGCCCTCACGAGCAGCTGGGACTACAGGCCTGCTGCACTGCACCTGGCTAATAATTTCTCTAGTATCTAATAGCCAGTTAATGTTCTGTTTCCCTAATAATCACCTAGCTTTGGCTTATAGTTTGTCTGAATCAGGACCCAGATGAGGCTGTTGATGCGTGGCGATGGTTGGTCTGTCTCTATCACTGGCACTGGCACTGTGGCTGCCGTCGTCATCTTTCTCTTCCTCGGCGTTCGTTTTGGTAGTTGCTGCTGACGGGGAGCCGGCCCGTTTGTCCTGTGCCCTCCCCATCCAGCTCTGCAGGCTGTGCTGCCCTGAATGGACATTTTCTGGTGCCGGAGTAGCTGGATTTGGCCTTACCTGTCGCGGGAAATGGGTCAGCACTTGGCACTTTGTCCAAGGGAACTTTCTGGAGTGTGATGTTGCTCTTCTGGATCATCTGTCTATGCCCAGGCCGGGGTCTTTCTAGGCAGCAGGTGCTGTTTCTCAGACCCATGGGAGGACTCTTGTGTGCATCCTTACCCAGCACGGAGGGCATCATTTAGCTGCATCTGCCCTGCCAAGAGGGGTGATGCCAGTAAGGCCTCCAAAGCCTCTGCTGAATGCCAGGTCCACCTGGTGTCTCCGGTGTGCAGCTACCCTCTCGCACGTTCCCCCTATATGGACCCTGTGTCGCCGTGCCCATCCTCTCCTTTTTCAAGGTTCAGAAGTGCCACTGGTCTGAATCTTTGAGGTAGCGCCATCTGGTGCCAGGGCTGGCGAAGACTGTAGCACCTAGGATCCTGCGGAGTGAAATGAACAAACTGTATGGACTGTCTTTTACCCCCATGCATGGTCCCCTTCAGAATGTTCTGGAAGCGGTGTCGCTGCTGTCCAAAGGTCAGCACTGGCAACTGTGACATTCTTATGCCCCTCTAGCGCAGAGCGTGGCTTGTAGGACAGGGGCAGCTGAGAGGTGCAGACCAGCAGGCAGCAAGCAGGCCAAAGACAGCAGCCGTGACAACAGTGAGTGGGGACTTAGTGGGCCCAGCGTGTCTCCTTATCACCTTTACCTGTTGATCTGATTTTTGTCTTACACTGCAGCTTAGGCGCAGCCGATTTTTTCTGTGACACAGCAGCCTTTCACGGAAGGCAGCCCTCCCTTGTCTCTTCTATGCCGATCCCCAGGAAGCGCTCTCCTCTCCAGGCCCGCATCTCTAGTCTTCAGCCTGCCACACGTGACGGAGCTCCTAGGGCTCTTGCCACTTGGGTCACCACCTCCTGGCCCTCTGGCTGGAGGATTCTTAAACTGGAGTGTGTAGATTGCGCGCAGATGCTCTAAAGCACAACCAGATCCCTGCCGACCGTGGGGGTTCTAACATTTTCAGGGCCTCCTGGCTGCGTGACACGCAGGGCCCCCGGCAGAGCAAAAGTGCAGAGCTCCCTGTTCTCAGTTGCTGGGAACACGGCAGTGGGTGTTAAACTGAGTGCTGAGCCCGTGCGACTGCTGAGGTCGCGGGTGTGTGAAGCCAGGCCAGGGCGCCCGTGCTCTGGCCTGCGTCTGTTAGCGAGGCTTGGTGGTGTGGTAGGGAGAAGAGGCTCAGGCCGGGCTTTTGGGGAGCCGGCCCTGACCCCCCAAGGGGACAGCAGGACTGCCCTGGCCAGTCCTCAGACTGCCCTGTCCGTTGTGCTACCCACCCAACCAGTCTGCAGCCCCTGCTGCCCGCACGCACGGGGGTCTTGGTGGAGCACTCACTCTGCTGGCTGGAGGGGAGGCCGGAGCACGAGGAGAAAAAGTCGCCCTTGTTGAACTTGAGCCGTGGTGCACGCAGTGAACGGGCCAGAGCGGGCTGGGTGGCCAAGCCCATAATTATAGCATGGTGACCAGCCGCGCTCCTGGCTGGCCCAGAGGAAGTGGGACGCTGAAGCAGGAGAGCTGGCGTCCAGAAGCGCACAAGGGCTCCCAGAGGATTTGGTTTACTTTCTGGCACAGACAGAGGATGGAGAATTTCCTTTATCCATGAAGTGCACACTTAGCGACCCTCCCGTGGGCAAGGCCTGGCCTCGGGGTGCCAGGACCTCTAAGAAGGAGCACATCTTTCATGCGCCCCGCAGGCTGTGGGAGGAGGCCCGGTGATAGCTTCTAGAAAGCTCCGTCCTGTAGCAGGAACCTGCAGGAGCCACGGTGCTGGGAGGCCAGGCTCTCAGGCGTCCTCTGGGGAACAGGAAGAGGGAGGCGAGCGGGACCTTGTCTTCTCTAGTGTCACAGAGACCTAGGGCCACAGGGGGAGAGGTCAGAGGGGCAGCGAGGCCAGCACCACATTCTCAGTCTTCTGGTGTCCTGCACAGCGGGGCAGAGGGGGCCGGGACAGTGTCCCCCTTTTTGCCTCGGGAAGGTGGCTGCCTCCCCACTCCTTTTTGCCCCCCAAACCACCCCACCCCCGTCGCAGGAGCTGCCATGCTTCAGTTATTTTATCCTTCAGTGTCCGATTCAGAAGTCTTTTCAAAGGCCCCAGCCGTGTCAGTGCGGTGCTTGCACAAAAGGGCTCTTTGATTTCTTGTTTGTTTTCATTTGCCAGCGGAGGGGGAAGGGGGCAGGAGAGAAAGAGCTTCTGGGTTTTAAAATTTTTATTTGGGTTGCTTCATTCTCAGAGGAGTTGGCTCCCTGGAACTCCTTTCTTAGCTGAAGGCGTGGAGGCGAGCAGCTTTCTGGGAGCGGCGGGGGCTGAGGCCAGGAGCGGTGCTCCCGGAGTGTCGCTGAGGAGATTTGGGATGGAGCTGTTAATCCGTGGTAGAAAAGTTGACCCGGTGGCTCTGTGTTGGACCTGAGCGTGGGGAGGCTCAGGTCCGAGCCCGCAGCTGGGCGGCAGAAGAGAAGAGCTTGGTACCCAGTGTCATCGGTCCACTCGTGTCTGGGGAGAACCCCTCGCAGCCGTGGGCTGGAGTGGTTGTGAACTTCCCTTTGCCATTTCCCTTTTTGCCTCAGATTCTACCTTGTCCTTCTCAGTTGGCTGCACGTGTGCTGTAGGGGGGGGGGTGTCTTTCTAGTTTACACCCTTCTTGGAGATTGTCAGAGTCTCCGATCTAGGCTGGTACCTGGCATGGTGCCCCACGGAAGGCAGCAGAGGGGTGAGAGGTCTGTCTAGAATGATGCGTGGAGGCCTCAGGCCTGTCCTCAGGTAGGACCCCAGGCAGCCTGGCACTGTCGAGGACCCGGGCTGAGGGGAGGCTGAAGAGAGACGGAGGGCCACTCTTTTCTGAGGCCTGGGGCGGCAGGTATCTAGACCAGTGCCCGCTGGGCGCCTCCCTGAGGCCAAGAGGGGCACTCCGCCATGCCACTGAGATACCCTGCAGGTTACAGGGACCAACGCCTGATTGTCAGGGCTCAGGAGAAAGCGACAGAGACCGAGGCTTGGGCAGGTGGTCACGGGCATCAGCAACAGGGACGTGTGCCCACTGGGTGAGGGGGGGGTTCCGCAGGGCCTGGTTGGCAGACGGGAGGAGGAGGCTGGGGGGCTGAGAGATAGATAAATATAGCTGATGGCATTTCTGATGATAGGTTTTTCTTGGCACTGAGGGCACCGTGGAAAACAGCACGACAAACGCCTGGCCCTGCAGGCCGCCGTCGCCATTTTAAGCATGTTTGAGCCGAAGGGTTGTTGGCATTAGAACAGGGTCCCAGAAGGCGGAGAGGCTGGGGCGGGGAGGTTTGGCTGGACTGGGTTTTACCCTCGGGTGTCTGGGTTCTTTACATTGTCTTCATGGGCACTCATACTGATTTTCTGGCCCTCTGGGGATTTAAAAATATATTTGGGGGCTGCCGCTTGTGGCCCTGTCTCCCAAGTGAGCGGCTCTCCCACCAGCTGCCGTGGCCTGTCAGTCGGGCTCCGCTGGCTCTTCTCCCCACTGTGGAGGTCGTAGCAACGACAGGGCCGCACCAGTTCCATCCTAGGACCAGGGCCTCCGTTTGCCATTCGGGGGACGTGCCCTCACTTAAAGGGCACCTCTCTGTCCACGGTCCCGACAGTTTGTCCCCTGTTTGTGGGAGGAGGAGACTGTCCTATTTTAATTCCGTTTCTTCACTGAAGATTCAACATGGCCGTAGCACAGGTTAAAGCCTCCCCGTGTGCTAACTCCCTAAATTCCTATGCAGATTCTGGGTCTAAACCGTGTTCCTGGTTGGGACTGTGGATCCCCGCAGGTGACGCCAGGGGTCTCTGTGTGAAGGGAGGAAGTGGCACACCAGGCCCAGGGACCGGGGACCCGGGTGGCTTCCGGGAAGATGAGCTGCCTGACCTGCACCTTGACCCGCGCAGGTGGGCCACGCCGGCACTTGAGAGCCGGTGAGGAATGAGCTCATTTTTGTCAGCTGGCTGAGCCCTTTCACACTGGCAGGAGCGCTTTCCTCCTCACAATGGCCGAGTGGCACAGTCAGGGCAGGTACTGTTCTATCCTGCACGCAGAGCGGGGGACCCAAGTGCAGCAGTGGCAGGGACTCAGGACACTTGGTGTGTTTCCATAGCAGGGGCTGGACCCTGGTTCCGGGGCCCTGGCTCCCCAGCCGGAGGGCTGCGGCTCCTTGAATGTTATCTTGTTACAGGCTTTGGTGAGCTCTCCAGGAGAAAGCCTCGAGGGTCCCAGTGGGAGCAGCACCATCTCTGTGGGTGTCCGTGGCTTTCCAGGGGGTGCTGGAGTTCAGCTCGGGGCTCCGGGGCTCCACTCGGGGTCTCCTCCAGCTGCTAAGTGCGTGGAGCAGAGAGAGAACGCGGCATCTCCCATTGTCTCCAGCCCTCCCTTCGGCTCCCTGCCTCGAACCCAAGAGGCGTGAGCAGAGGCGAGGCCACTGGCCAGGCGGGCCGCTGTCTGGACTCCTACCCTGCTGCGTCCAGCTCAGCTTCTTATCACACCTCCCTGCAGCAGGGACAGTCCCTCTGCCCTGGCCCTGGCCCTGGGCCCTGTGCAGGTGGAGCAGGCAGGATGGCCAGGCCCAGGGCCAGGCAGGCTCAGCCGGATCTGGGATCCCTGATCCTTGCTCTGTCATGCCCTTTTCTTCTTTTTTTGGAACTCTGCTTGGAATTGCAGTTTGAAATAAAGATGAGTGCAATTATCCTAATTAACCAGAGTTTGCTGCAAGTTTTGAGGTAATCTATGATTCTTTACCTTCTTAAGCTTCTTCCTATAGACTCGCCCTTTTCCTTTCCGTTTCTCCTTTCTCTTTTGTCTTGTCTCTCTCTCCTTTCCTTCCTTCCTTTTTGTCCCCCCTGCAGTGCTAATGATCAAACCCGGGACCTTGTGCATGCTAGGCAAGCACTCTAGCACTGAGCCACATGGCCTTAAAGCCAAAACTTCTGGAGTTGTATATACAGACTCTCCCCTGGGTCAGGGAGAGGCTGGCTCGTGGCTGAGTCTGTCCTCTGCCTTTACTGCCAGGACAAGAAGACCTTCCTCTTCACTATTGACACCCCTCCTCGCTGCACTAGAGCAGGGCTTCTCTGGTTCCGTGGGCCACACTGGGCATGTGAAGTGGCTAGCGGCAGGCTGGGGATTTAGTTCACTGGTTTCAGCGCCTGCCTCGTGAGTGCAAGGCCCTGAGTTCAATCCCTGGTACCAAAATAACAAGTTTTAGGGGTCTGGGATATAGCTGAGTAGCACCCTGCCTGCCTGCAAGCATAAGGTCCAGAGTCCAATCACAGGTATACCAGGGGTAAAAACAGTGGCTAGCAGCCTCTCTGCCTCAGACTTCTAGCTGCCAGTCATACCTGCCTCCCACGGTGTGACAACCAAGATTTTCCAGATGTCTCCTAGTGTCCCCTCGGCAGAAAACCTCCGGCCTGGAAGAGACAGAGATTCAGACAAATACCCCTGTTATTTATTTACCTCTTGCCTGTCCTCCAGGGTAGGCCCTCATTTACCCTCAGTGCTTGGAGACTGTGCTTTGGCGCCCTGGCTGTTCCCCTGTGAGGCCTGTGGTGTTTCCCCGTCTGGAGAGCCTGACCTGAGTGGAAGCACCCTGGGCTCTGGATCCTGCCCATGTCCTGTTCTCCAGCAGAGGGATCAGAAGCTGGCTCTGAGTCTGGGCCGAGTGCTTGTTTGAGGCCGGGCTGCTGACCTGCAGTCTGGCTGGAACAAGGTTTGCTCCAGGGCCGACCCAGGCCTGTGCAGGGAGCTGGTGACCCCTGCAGGCCCCTCCAGACCCCTTGCAGAATGCAGAGACCAGAACTGTCACATTCGGGTCTTAGCGGGATTCTTTTTAAATGATATATGAGATTTTTAAATTATAATAGTAAAATGTACCTTGAAAACTTAAACAGCAGAGGAATATAGGAGACAGACGGCCCTCCCAAGCCACCCTCCGGTTCTGGAAGAGCCTCTCTTGACTGATCCATGTCAGTTCTTTGCATTTTTCATCAATTTATATATCAAGTAACTTTCAAATATAGAGATATCTATTTTAAGAGCAGACAGTATGTTTGGGCTAATTGGACTGGCTCTGTCGAGTGGCACTGTGGTCTCAACTTTTCCCGCCCCTGCCTTTGTATCATGCCCTGTCATCAAAGACGTGGAGCCAGTGTACCTGTCCTCTTTCTCCCCGAGGTGACAGTTTCAGTCTGTCCCCCTTGGGAGAAGCGTGTGCAGCAGAGCATGTGTTGGTGTCTACCCTAGGCCATTTCTGGGGCAGCACAGCCCCGAGCCACCGTGGAACTCAGGACTGTGGCATCGGCCAGCCCCAGGACTTTATCACTTGCCACCTGCCCAGGAGTCCAGGCTGGAGGAGAGCCGCTGAGAAGTCTGTGGCTATACCGGGCTTGGACCTGGGGGCCTCGCCTCTGGGGCTGGCTTCCCTGGCAGGTGAAGGCACTACCCTGTGTGATGTAGATTCTCTGCCAACTGGCCTGGCTACCTGGAGGCTTCCATCATAAATTGGTTTGCATGTGCTCACACACACACGTGTGTGTGTGTGTGTGTGTGTGTGTGTGTAGGATCAATCATGGATTTATTGCAGCATTTCTTTTTCTGAGCTCAGAGAGACAGAGAAAGACAGTGTGAGTCCAAGGGTGAGGCTGGGGAAGTAAGAAACCAGAAGGAATTCAGAGAGGGCTTTGCAGGTGGGTCCTCTTGGCCCAGGGAAGGCTGTTTGCTAGCTGGAGAGACAGCTGGGAGTAGGGTGACACCTGGTGACTCTCCTGGGCTGGGCACAGCTGAGTAAGGAGATGGGAGACCCCCCGCCCGAGGCAAGCGGTAGGAGGCCTATAAGTGCAGCCCTTGGGGAGTGTGGCCTTATTATGCCTGCAGATTATGTCCCCATTAGTGTATAATTATTATATAATGGGCGTTATTGCATAATGAAAGTTATATAACAGGTGGCCCAGAATACAGACAGGGGGTGTAATAAGTGTGTATCCTCTGGCTATAAATAGCCACCAGCCCCACACAGAATATGTAGTCACACCAGAGCCACCTTATAAATACCCGCACTGGGCTATAAATTTTTGAGCAGTGACGTCAGTGGGCATGGTACCTAGTTAGGGGGTGGTAGGAGGGACCTGCAGCCCCACCCGGCCACATGACATCATCGTTTCCTTAGTAACAGGAATGCTCCCCAGGGGACCAAGGAAAGAGGCCTTTGAAGGGAGGAGGCAAGCGGGTAGGATGCTGGGGGAGGGGCGCGTGCTGAGTCGGGGCTGACCAGGGCTGGGTCCCCTGGGTGGAGTCCCCGAGGCCTTTCCTTTGTCCCATCCACCTCACAATGGCCCAATGGCCGTGGGTTGCGCTTACTCTCCTCTGTCCCGCGGAGGGTTCTGTCCCCTTTCCCAGGCACGACAGGTCATGTCAGCCTGAGCCACGCGTCAGGGAAGGAGAGTAGCTGAGTGGTCTCGCCTTCCCCTCGGGGGGCCTCTCCAGGGGCCGCCTGCTAAAGTGGAGTTGAACATGGACAGACCCAAGTTCTCCGCCCTCGTCATGTCCTCCCCAGGGTGTGGCCACTTCCCCAACCAGAAGTTTTAGGCCAGTATCAGCCTTAGTAACAGAAAAAATATGCGAGTAATTTGGCACAGGCCTCGGAGAGCCTCGTGGCAGTGATGGCGCAGGGAGAGGGGGCCTGGGGGAGAAAACGGACAGGACAGCATGGTAGGGCAGGGGAAACTGAGGTGGGCTGTGGTATCTTAAGTGCAGGAGAGGCAGTTTCCTGTTGGGTGGCGAAAAACTGGTTCTCATGGGCCTGAGTGGGAAGGAGGTTCACTTTGCTGGTAGATGGAGCATTGAAGTTAGTTCTGAGTGAGAGAAGGCGACCGGCTCATCCCGGGTTACCTGGGAATTTCCTAGGCTGCGTACTGAAAGTCGCTTGTCATGTCCTGGAAAACCCTCAGTTGTTGAAAAATGAGGATGGTTGGTTACCTTGGAGCAGTGGTTTTTAACCAGGGGTAGTTGTGTCCTTTGGGGAACATTTCCGGTGTCCATAGACACTTGTTTGTCACACCTGGGGTCGGGCACTGTGGCATCTGGTGGGAGGAGTCTCATGCACAGACAGTACCCACGAGCAGCTCCCCTGGCTGTAGATGCGCAGCCGTGTTTGCAGGGTGGGTCGGTGGACATCGCGCTGCTCACTGGCCGTCCCTCGTCTCTGCCAGCCAGGCACGCTGAGGCCTCCTCACTGCATCTCTTAAGGCTCTGTGTTCTGCTGTGATTGGCTGAGCGTAGGGTTCCGGGGTTGGGAGAGCTTTCCCAGATGGTGGCCATGGGCCTCTGTGAGTTCAGGGGTTAGACAGAGCTGAGCAAGACCCAAGCCCTGCCTGGAGGCTATGATGGATCCCGCGCCTGTCAAAAAAAAAAAAAACCAAAACATAATTGCACGTCAGGCCAGCTCTTCCCATATGGACTCATCCCAGGGTTGGAATTTGGTTCCCCAAGAGCCTGTGACCAGAACTCCACACCGCCTTCCAAGGAGGCACCACAGAAGAAACAGGCTGGCAGCGCAGGTTTACAGACATCTCATTCTGAGCTATGTGCTGTCATTTCTAGCAGAGTCTCTTTGGGCCAGCAGATGTGCACTGTAATCACAGGCACGCGGCACACACTTTCTCTTTCACCTGTGCCTCGGGTCTGTTTAGTTTGCCACCTGGCTGTAGTTGACTTGGCGCCCTCTGTCCCCGACCACATGCATAGCGCGGCCAACTGGGTCATCATTTGTGCGGGCCTCGGCCGCAGGTAATGGCCCCGTGGGGGTGGTGCCGCGGTCTGGCTTGCGGAGGGGGACCAGCTGGGCTGTAGGCTGCCCTTCGTGTGTGTCAAGCCCAACTTTGGAGCTTGGATTTGGGCTAAAAACAGCCAATGAGCGCGGGAAGCAGGGAAGCAGGACACGGGGTGTGGATGTGGGGGCCCTGGCCGTGGTGCCCAGCGGAGCTCTGTGGGGAGCGGTGCTGACTCTGAACACAAAAGCCATCACTCCACGGAGCAGTAATCCTCAGGATATTACCAGCCTGGGAGATGGGGCCAAGGGAGAGGCCCTGCCCTGAGGACGGGCCAGATTTCTCTCACTTATTTATGGTATCATGCTTTATAAAGTGGGCCCAGCACAGATCTCTGGGCACAGTTTCAAATACATGCATTTCTTTTAAATTAAACACCACACACACATTTGCTGTGCGTGAACACACGGTCTGTTCGAGCCGTACTGCTGCCCAGGAGTGTCCTGGCCACGTGGGAGACTGACTGAGGATGATGGTACCAAAGCCACCATCTAATATTAGACTTTGCAACTCAGAGATTCATTAATATAATGACTCAGATGCCAGCCTGGCTTGGCAAGGCCTCTAGAGCTGTGCTCCTCTCCAGTAAAATGCTCTGGCTGCAGGGATGCCCTGTGAGCCTGGGCCCCCCTCGCTGCCGTCTGTGCATGGTGGGCAGCAGGCCGCCTCAGCCTCCTGTGCGCCCTGTCCTGGGGAGCGGGGCTGTCCTTTCCGTGTCTCAGAAGTGGAGTCTGAAGCAGAGGTGGGCAGGCTGCCGGGCGAGCCCCAGCTCTATGTAGGGTGGGCACACACTCTGCGGCAGGCGCCCCTATAACACCGTGCACAGCACTGTGCAGGGTTCACTCACAAGGCCGGGACCCTGGAACTCGGGCTGTTTCATCTGCTTTTGCATCTGTCTGCATCTTGCCCAGCCTATAGTTTTATATGGCTCCATAAACCATGTTGAATATTGAATTACCTTCAGATGGGGAGCAGCTGACAGCCCATCCTTGATGCGACACAAAGGCCTGCGATGGTGTGAAAATCAGAGAGGGGGCTGGTAAAGGCCTGGTGGGTGCTGCGCAAGGGGCAGCATGAGGGCCGAGTCGTGGCGGATGAGGTGCGGAAGAAGCTTCTGGAACACTGGAAAGAGGCTGGCATGAGAATGTGAAGCTCTGGCTTTAGAGGCTGAAAGACGTGGTCTGTCAGTCTGTATTTCCCCTTCACATAGACAAGGCATTGTGGGGAGAGGACCCCTCTCCTCCGCCCCCTTCAGCCCTAGCATCCTGTGATGGGGTGGCCGCACAGCACCTCCTTCCCTTGGCTCCTCCAGGCCTCCCTGTCTCCGAGGCCACGCCGGCCACGCAGCATCTTGGTGGCTGACTGCCTCCTGGCCGTTTGTACACAGCCCCTGAGGACAAATCCCCTTTGACCCTGGCTGTGAGGTGACTGAATTTACCTCAGAGGGGTTTGTTCTGTCCCAGATCCCTTAGCACACCAGCGTGGCAGGTTTCCTACAGCGCAGGCTGCCTAGGAGCCGCCTAGGTTTAGAGGAACTGCTTGCCTTTTGTCCCGAGACTGCCCGGCTTTCCTTCTCTTCTCAGAAGCCGGGCCTCCAGGCCTCGCCTGGACTTGTGACTGCTCTGCCGGCGCTTGCTCTCCCCGGACCCCTCTGGCCTAGGTTCCCGTGTTGGTGTTCCTGCCTCCGCAGCCGGTACTGTGCTCCAGCTCTGGTGGCTGGCTTGAGTGATTAATGATGAATTATTGAAGGAACGGGAACCGGGAGGGCCACTTGTTCCTCACTCACACACTCGTGCGTGCTGCCTTCTCTGAGCCAACCCCAAAGTGGATTCTGCTGCTGCTGCTGCCCTTTCGCTTACTCAGACCTAGAGCCAATTTTAGGGGTTTTCAAGTGAATTCTCAGCTCTGCTGTCTCCACCTTACAACTCTCCAACCAACCATTCCTCCTGTCTTTCGGTGGTCCAGCCTGGGTCCCTGTTCTTGAATTTAAGAGGCTTGGTTTTTGTTTGTTTGTTTTAGTTTCTTAGACAAGGTCTCGCTTTGTAGTTCAGACTGGCCCTGAGCTCACTATGTAGCCCAAATTAGCCTGGAACTCACAGCAATCCTCCTGCCTCTGCCTCCTGAGTGCTGGGATGACAGGCATGAGCTATCACACCCTGCTTAAAAGGCTTGTTTTCACCACAGAGGAACCCTTGTTCGGTGGAGGAGCAGTAGGGGACCATCAGGACCAGTCTTGATGGCGTGGCACGCTGCACTGTGACAGTGATGTGAAGATGTCTCCTTCCTTACTGCTGTTTGTCATTTGGGCCAGAGTCCATTAGACATGAAAAAGTCCAGGAGGCTGAACTCTGCTGGATCCACTGGCTGAAGTCTTGCATTTGCCCGTTGTGTTCTGTTATTTGGAGAGATCATCGCGTACATGTAGTCTCTTACTATTGTTTCAGGAAGGTATTTTTCTGATTATAAGACTGGTACATGGGGCCAGGGATGTAGCTCAGTGGCACAATGTCTGCCTTGCCATTGCAAGGTCTTGAGTTCGATCTTTGGTACCAAAAAAAAAAAAAAAAAGCTGAGTTTGGCTAGCTGTAGATGCATAATGCCTGTATCACAGTTGTTCGAGAAACTGAGGCAGGAGGATCAAAAGTTTGAGGCCAGCCTAGAGTAAGAAGAGCTGGGCATGCGACTCAATAGTAGTGTATCCTTGGGTTCATCTCTAGTGCCACAAAATAATTAAGTAGAGAAGCATAAAAATTATCAAAGTTCTTCCATATAAATAGCTGTCATTAATCTTCTTATACTTTCATATCTATTAATACATATTTTATATTTTTAAAATTGGAATGTATGGGGAGTCAGAGATTTAGCTCAGTGGTGCTGTGCCTGGTCCCGAGTTCTATCACAAGTGCAAGGTCCCAAGTTCTATCCCTGGTACCAGGAAAAAAAAAATTGGAGTTGATGGGAGCCTTGTGTGGTGCAGCATGGCTATAATGACAGCCCTCAGGAAGCCGAGGCAGAGGGATCACCGTGACTTCAAGGCCAGATTGTCCTAGATGGTGTCGCAACCAAAAAAAAAAAAAAAAAATTGGAGTTTATAGTATAGAATTTAGCATGCTGCTTTTATTACTTTTTATTTTTAGAATTAATTTTACTGGTGCAATTTAAATATACATAACAATCATATTCTTCAAATGGAATATGTACCTATGCATAATACATGTTGATTCCCCTTTTTTCCCCAATCACCTCCCCTTGTTTACAAAAGTTTTATTTCCATCTTTTCCCTTCTTTTCTTGTTTTTTCCTTTTTCTCTTACTTCGCCCCCTCCCAGTTTCCTTTTCATTTTGAACAGTTTCTTCCTATTTTATATTATCAATTATACATTGTTAGGTTTTTTTTTTTTTTTGAGACAGGATCTCACTTTGTAGTTCAGGCTGGCCCTGAGCTCACTATGTAGCCCAGGCAAACCTGGAACTCAGCAGTCCTCCTGTCTCTGCCTCCCGACTGCTGGGATTACAGGCGTGAGCCACCACGCCCGGCACTGTGGTATGTGGTGTTGATTGCTGGTGGGCGTGAGTCTCCACGCCCAGCATTGTATGTGGTTACCAGGATCGAACTCAGGACCTTGTGCTTGCGAGGCAGGTGCTGGAACTACTGAGCTAAATCTCCAGCCCCTCAATTATGTATTTTTGTCCTTATTTACCCTTTTGGTTTCTCACACTAGAGAGACAATGTGAAATTTACACATACGTGTCCAATTTATTTGGGTGCATTTCTTCAGTACCAGGGATTGAACCTTGTGCTTGTCAGGCAGGTGTGTGGCATCATTGAGCTATATCCCCCAGACCAAGCTGGTGCTTTTAAATTTAAAACGATTATGTACTTTTACCATGTCACTGTTTTTCAAAACCTTATTTTTCGTGGTTAATCATCTTTCATTATTAGTGGCATTGCCTGTGGTTTTCAACATTTCGGATGACTTCTGTCCTTTTTTTCCTTTTGGGAATGACACATTTCCTTGGTGCAAATGTAATAGGTGCTTATGAAAAATTTAAAAAACACACTTTTTACATGGCAATATTAGATTTCCTTGTGCCAGGATTGATGTCAGTACCAAGCCTGTGCCTGTTGAGGCCTCTGAACCCTGTCTCCTGTGGAAATTGTGCTGGGCAGGTGTCCTGGGGAACCGTGCCTTATAGGTGGCTCCTTGCAGTTGAATTAGCCACGGGCCCTTGGGAGGGCTCTTACCTATGCTGCTGCATTGTTTTCTGCAGGTCTGACGAAGGCTCCATCTCGCTGTCTCTCTGGCTATGCTCTGCTGTCTTACTCAGGGCCCCAGAAGGATGCCACTGCCATGCATCATGCACGCGTCCCCTCAGGATGTGCCCTCACCAGCCAGCCCTCCCCTTCTCACAGGTGTCCATCCTGTTCCCGTGCTCATTCCCTCCGCTGGCTCTCACGTCCCCCAGTGGACACGCGCCGTCGCCCACTGCAAGAGCTAATCGCGGACATCAGCCCACACTCACACACCCTCCAGCCCTTCTTTTTATGGAAGTCTGGGGGGCTCCCTCCCAGGCCTCGGCAGCCGCTGCCGCCTTCTGGCATCACTAGACGGGGGTGGGCCCTCGAGGGCCCCCAGCATAGCAGTTCCCTGCCAGCTTCTGGCCCAGGGACTGCAGAAGTGGTCCTTCACGCTGCCTGATGGTGAGCAGGTGCTGGGACTAGCACCTTAATGGCAGCAGACCCCGGTGCCACCGGCGAGGTGTAAGCCGCAGTGGCTGCCAGCACATGCCCCCTGAGCCCCTGAGGGCGCAGCTGCTGTCGACCCCTGAGGCCAGCCGCACAGCCCGTGCCAGGATGTTGTGTTGTTTCCTCAGGGACCAACCGGAGGACGCCAGGGGACGACGGGCCCTCACTCAGGCCTGCGGGCCTGGGCCTCACTCGCAAGTGCTCTGCGTGCACTGCAGCACTCAGGACACAGCCCGGCCGCACAGGCTGCGGCGCACAGCGTCTCCCTCATACCCGGCCCCAGGTTCTGTGTGTGGGCCGGTGCTCTTGTCAGCGAGGCCCCCGCCATGGCGCTCACAGGGGCATGAGTACACGTGTCCTGTCACCCTCCTAGGCAACATTTCACGGTGCTCAGCGCTTGCGCATCCCCGGAGCTGTACTAAGCCCCCTGAGGCACAGTAGAAGCTTGTGCAGGGGCTGCGTGCATGGGACAGTGAGGAGCAAGGGGATTCTCTCTCTTCCGCAGCATGGCCGTGCTGACACATCCAGGCCTCGGGGCTGTGGTGGTGTCATCACGGGCGGGACGCCTGCATTTAGGGAGCTCGGTTTGTTCTCCCTCTGTGGTGTTCAGCACACACTCACCTGTGAGTGCCCGCGTGTGTGTCCACAGTGGGTGTCTGTGTACAGTATGGTTGGGGGGGGTGTCTAAATGGCAGCGTGAATCGCACCCTGAGAATGTAGAAGGAAACTTCTTGGGTCTTGAAGTTCAGGACCCAGAAGCCCAGGGACAGGGTAGTGAACTGACCCTTTCCCCGAGGGCAGAGGGGTTCAGCTGGTGTGTCCCCAGGTCCACTCCGCGAGCAGTACCTCCTGCCCCCAGACTCCACTTTGGTAGGTGTGTGCGCTTGCCGGGAAGTGTCAGGCCTGCTCAGCAGCTAGCAGTTCCTTTCTGGGCTCTTTGTGAACCTGCCTCGCTATTAATCTACCTGTTAGTAAAAGAGATTACAATTGCCATAATTACAGGGCGCTGTGTCTCTACCGTCAGGAGCTGGGCTGAGCGATCAGCGAGGGGTGGGGGGCCCAGCCCCACAGGAAGCTGCTGCTCGCAGCCCTGTACCTGGTTGGATGCACTGCTGGGACAACAGCCCTTCCTCAGAATGGAACAAACCTGGAGCGAGGGGCTGGTCCAGCCTGGGTGCTAGGCGAGGGTCCCCCGAAAGCTGTGGGGGGGACGCGGGATGGCTGCAGGTCCCAGGCTGCAGACCCAGGGGCCGTCTGCCCCAGATACTCAGGGCCTGGCACCCTGAGGAACGGGAGATGACATGTGGAGGCGGGGCTCACCAGAGTGGGTCAGGCTTTCTTCACAC
>PVIC010011641.1:0-41014 GCA_004025085.1 Thryonomys swinderianus | reverse complement strand
AGGGTTGAAGTTATGTTACAAAGCTAGTTTTCAAAAAGCAGCATGATACAGGCATAAAAACAGACATGAGGATCAGTGGAACAGCATAGAGAATGCAGAAATAACCACAGGCACACTCAGCTTTTGGATCTAACAGCCCCAAGCACATCTAACTTTTGATCTTTGACAAAAGAGGCAAAAACTATACTGGATATCTTCGTCATCTTCTTCATTGCTGGGACACAATACCAAACACGCACAAAGTAAGGAAGTTTACTATGGCCCATAGGTTGTAGCAGTTTTGATCTTTCTCTGGCTGGCTTCAAAGCAGCTTAGCAGGGCAGAAGGACGTGGCAGAGGGGGAAGAGCTCATGACATGGTGACAGGAAGCAGAGAGAGGGAGCAAAGGCGGAAGGAAGGAGAAAGATCCAGGTCACATCCCCAGTGACCCACCTCCTCCAACCAGCCTTCACCTCTGAAGTCACATTTAGCTATAAAGACACCAGTGGACTAATCCACTGAAAAGTATCGCACCTCCAGGATCCAATCACCTCCAGAAAGTTCCAACCATAAGCACATGAGGCTTTGGGGGGACATTCAGATATAAACGTCAACATTATGTCCCTCGCCCCAAAATACTCATGCACGTTCCTTTATGAAAAATGCATTTGGTTCATCTCTAAAAGCTAACAAAGTCCTAGTGGTTTCAGCATTGTTGAAAAGTCCAAGTCCAGGGTCTTCTCAGAGACTTAAGTTACACTCTTAGCTGCAAGGTCTTATTAAAAAATGAAAATGAAGTTAGACAGTGCCAACATTAAGGCACAGGGTGAACATTCTCATTCAAAAAGGAAAGTCGTAAGGAATGGGACCAAAGCAAGGCCAAATCCAGCAAGGTCAAGGCTAATCTGCAGCTGATAACTGTCAGATCCTAGTATTTTCAAGTGGCCCATTCCACTGCTATCAGTTCTATGCAGCACCCATAATGATCTGTGGCAAAATACAAACTTCAGTGGTGTTGGGTAGCCTGGCGGTTTAGCCCTCATGGACTATGTTGGGCCATTTTTGCTCACTCCATGAGTTTCCTCAGATGAACCCTGTTTCTGGCTTTTCTAACATCCTGGAGTTTCCACTGTACTTTCAGCTTCACTCGCTGCCTAAACACTAGTTTTCAGGTCTTTTTCTGAAATCTGAGTGGAAGCCTTCCTGACCACACAGTTCTTGGATTCTGCATGTGCCTGAAAGCGGCACCACGTGGATGATGCCGAGATCTCTTGCCAGCTGGAGAACAGTACCCTGAGGCTCTCTTCTCAAAGCAAAGTCTTCTATTTTTGCAGGTTTGAGCCATCAAAGGGTGAGGTCATACTGGTTCTTGTGATACCTTCAGGTCATCTTTATAGGCCCCAACTTTATAGCAGCCTCCTTTGTGATGAAACTCAAAACCTTTAAAATCATGCATTTATGACTTTTGCTCTTGATTCTCAAGGTAAACTTGAGTAAAAGCCCCAAACAGTAGCCATGCCATAGCCTCAATATTAGACTGTCCTGAAATTTTTTCTACCAGATTAATGAGTCTATTTCCTTTAATCTCAGCATCCTGGAATGCTTCAGGATAGGAGCAAAATTAAGACAAATTATCTGCCAGAGGATAACACATATGGGGTAGAGTCTAATTAGTGATGCAATTCCTTTATTTTTTTTGAGACAGGGTCTCACTTTGTAGTTCAGGCTGGCTCTGAGCTCACTATGTCATCCAGGTAAGCCTGGAACTCAGCAATCCTCCTGCCTCTGCCTACCGAGTGCTGGGATTATAGGCGTGAGCCACCACGCCCCGCACTGTGGTATGTGGTATTGATGGCTGGTGGGCGGGAGTCTCCACGCCCAGCATTGTATGTGGTTACCGGGGATCAACTCAGGACCTTGCGCTTGTGAGGCAGGCACCGGAACCACTGAGCTAATCCTCTGGCCCAGTGATTCATTTCTTGTTTCCAGTTGAAATCTCTTCAGGTTGGTATTTACCAGCTACATATTCACCAGCACTCTGGTCTATTGAGTTCCAACCAGAATCCCCAGTCAGGCTTGGTTTGTAGCATTCTATTGCTGCTTCTTCAGTCAGCATGTCCAAACCTTCCCAGACTCTTGGTGCAAGATAGTTTCAAACCACAGGGTCGGGTAGTGTCATAACAACAACCTCACTTCTCTGGTACCAAAATGTATATCAATCAGTGTTAACTAGAAGAACAGATTGAATATTACATAAATATATATGGATTTAAAAAGGCAGGCTTGCAAAGCCAATTGGAGAGTAAGGTAGGGAAGAATGTAAAAGGGCAAGAGATTCAAAGGATCCAGTGAAAAGTCAAAGATCTGAAACTCACTGCAGTGTCCTGTGAAAGTTTTTATCGTGAAGCCATAGGATCTGTGCTGAAGGGCTGAAGAATCTGCACTAGAATCCTGGAGACAGATGTTCAGAGACAGAAACGAAACTTCCTTTTCCTTTTTTATTACCTCCATATTATAAGGCTGTTATTTGGTACTATTTATACCTAGGGGAGTCTTCCCTCTTCAGTAGATCCATCATTCAGAACTGTGCTAAGCCAATCAGAAGGGGGTCTTATGTTCATATTGGCTCCACAACTAACTATCCTACTGGAGGAAAGATAACTCTTTAATAAATGGTAGTAATAGACATGTTCTGAAATCAGATAACAGACGTGGTTTTAACCATGAATATACAAAAGCCACACATATATTTTTTAAAGATAAGTCTTGTGGTGACGTGAACTGTATCTGTACAGTAAGAAGTCCCTATGTTTAGCTATTATTACTGTGCTAGACAATGAATAATCAAGGTGAGACTCTCAGTTTAGAAGGAAGACAGCAGAGCTGGGTTTGGGCCACTTGACAACTCTAGGATCTGACAGGTATCAGCTGCAGATTAGTCTTGAACTTGTGATCGTCCTGCCTTCACCTCTCTGAGTGCCAGGGTTATAGAAGGGCACTATCAAGCCTGGCTTTAAATAATTTCATGTTTACCTGTGACTATACAGCTCTGAGAGAATAAAGGATTTGTGTAAGGTGTGTAGTTATTCACTGTCTGTCTGAATCCAGGCTTGACTGATTTTCAACTCCAGAGTCTTTATGTGACCCCCATCCCGCGGCTCCTGATGTTCACGTACGTCCTTCTCTTCCATCTCTTCCATTAGACCTCTGAAAAACAAACTTCTATTTTCCCAAGAGACTTCATCGACCAAATCTTCCGCCTCCTCTTGCCTTTATTTTCAACTCCAGCCACGTTCTGGGCGAGCACTTCTTGGCTGACATGTGTCAGGCAGAGCGTGGACTAGCTTGTGACGGAATGCTGTAGAGGGACCCAAGGTTTGGGTGGAGATTGGGGAAGACGAACAAAGTCTCTCTAACCTTACTCATCTTTCAAGTGTCAGGTCAAAAGTCCCCTGTAGCTTCCTGCAGCTCCTTAAGAAGAAATTAGTCCTTCTTTAGTTAAATAAGTGATCTGTCAGCTTATTTATCCATCTACCTTCCAGGTTTCATCTATATTTTTCCCATCTATGAATACCTAACCTCAGTCAAGAATTATTTAATGGAAGAATTCTTAATACTTTTATGCTATGTGCCTCTTCATCATTTTGAGTCAATGAATCCTCTATCGTCTTATAAATATATAAAACAAGATACTAGTTGAGCATCCTTAATGGAAAAATCCGAAACTGGAAGTGCAATCACTTGCTATCACAAGTGGAAATTTCCATATGCAACTTCCTGTGAATCAAGTCACAGGCATGCAAAAATATTACATAAAATCATCATCGGGGCATGTGGGTAGGGCATAAATTACCTACACATAGATTTTATATTTAGACTTGAGTTTTATACCAAAAATACCTAATTATGTTTGTGTAAACATTCCAAAACTCAAAAAAGATACAAAATCCAGAACACCCGTGATTCCAAGCATATTGGATAAAGTTACTCGGTTTATACGTAAGATTATTAATGAAGCCAATTACAATGAAATACTGTAATTAAAATTTTAATGAGATAAATTTGGGTATAATAAGATAGTGCCTTTTTATTAACCTATTAAATAAGGAGTGGTAGGTGTAATGACTCCCATTAACCAAATGGTTTTGCTGAATGTTAAAGAATTTTTATAGGTTTGAACCGGAGGACACGGAAAGGTTTCCAAGAGATTAAGTTGAGGAATAACATAGTAGATTCATAGTTTAGGGAAGTAGAGACCAATAAGTGAAAGACAGATGTGGGGAAACCAGCTGGGAAGCAGGAGACGTGTGCGCAGAGTCTCAGGCTTCCGGGGGAAGGATGATCGTGGAAGGGATTTGGGGAAAGTAGCAGTCGACTTGAAATGGAGTCTTGCTGTGGGGGGTGAGGGACGTGAAGGGAATGAAGCCTCAGTTCCAGCAAGGGGTGGCAGAAAGTACCGAGTCGCAGGTGTGACTCAGGAGACCGTCAGTGGTGTACGCGGACGTGGGGTCAGGAGAGAACACTATGCTTTGGGTAGTGAAATCCTTGACAAGGTGGAGCTTGTTAGGAAAGGCTGAGTAAGATGAGAAGACAAAGATGTGATTGCTGTTCTTCTCAGGATGGTTTTTGAGAAGTCTGACATCATCCATCGTCTGGAAGAGGGAGCTAATCATTCCATGTTGTGCTTTACACATTTCAAGTATTGGCTTCTGAATTTCGTGGCTTCTCTCTAGCATCTGTCTGTTGTCCTTTCATTTTTTTGAATCCTCTTTTTTTTCTCTTCCACTTTCTTCCTTTCTGTCCGTTAGTTCAAAAACTACTGGCAATGCCTATGAACCTCTTGTGGGAGAAGTCTTTGACTACCTCCTCTGAACTGGAGCCTGTGTTCTTCCAGGCAGGTCCTGGACTGCTCAGCCCAAGTGACTCCTTTGATGCTAACACGCTGTCTGCCTCCCATGCATTTAAGCAGACTGTTCATTTCTTGCTGCTCTCCAGGAGCCTGGTACTTCACTTGGTACAAAGGTCTCGGAGGTTAGAGGTGACTGTGCAATTCTTAACCTAAGTCTTTTGAAAACCACTTTGGGCATCATCTGGCAGGATTTACTAAAGCTGAACTTGTGCATTTGCTACCGTTGGGCAATTGCATTAGAAAGTGGAGGCCCAACAGAATTGCAGTTGTAATTTGGAGATAATCCAAAGGCATTGATAGATAAATCAATATACAGGCGGCAATATAGTCACACAGTGGGTTACTATACAATGGGAATGAGCCATCTATAACCACACAAAAATATGCATGAATCTCACAAACATAATCTTCAGCAAAAGCCAGGCATAAGAATGCTCAGGATATGAATCCTATTGACAAAAACATGGGTGAGATGGTAGTGTTTGAAAGTAGGCTTCTAGACTGTGGGCCTTGGTTATTCATCTGAGTTCTGGTTACATAAATATTTTGATTATGAAAATTCAGCTAGCTACAGTATACACATGCTCTCCTGTCTATATATTATATTTTAATAATAACAAAATTTTAAATAAAAAAATCATAATTTTTGTTACATTAAGATGGTTGCCACTATCTAACAAAACCAACTGATTTCATGTGCAGAATCTGAAGGGAGTTCTATAAGTGGTTTATATGATGCTAATTCCTTCTGATTATCACCTGGATACTTGGCACACGTGTGGAAGTTCGTGCTTACCCAGTGCTGGTGGTGGGAACAGTTTGTCTCAGGGGCAGTGGTAAGGGCACATTACCTGTAGGGAACTTAAAGCAATAATAAAACAGACTAAAAGTCAGGTTTTTTTTTTTAAAAAAATACTATCATGCACTGTTATTCTTTACAATATCAAAACTGAAATATCTCCTTCCTTTCTTTTTTTTTTTTTTTTTTTTTTGAGACAGGGTCTCACTTTGCAGTTCAGGCTGGCCCTGAGCTCACTATGTAGCCCAGGCAAGCCTCGAACTCAGCAGTCCTCCTGCCTCTGCCTCCCGAGTGCTGGGATTACAGGCATGAGCCACCACGCCTGGCATGCTCCTTCCTTTCTTAACAAGTAATCTGCCAATCTAAATTGTAAACAACACTAACATTGCTGTTGAGCTGGCCTTGACCACTCCCACTACCTGCCCTTTGTCGACCCATGATGAAAATAATAGCTAAGATTTTGTAGGTTTATGTATTCTATCAGAGATTGGCCTGCTATGTAGATCTTATTAAAACCTCACAGCTGTGTGGGTTAGGTATTATAATTTACATTTTATAGAGGAGAAAACTGAGGGCCATGGAGTTTAAGGATGTTGGTCCAAATCCCTCAAGAGCGAGGAGAGTGTCAGTCAAAGCTTCCGCCTCAGAGCCCAGTTATGCATTGGGCTTTCCTATTCCTTGGTTCCAACTGGCTCATGGTGGGGCTTTCAAATGGCGCGTGATATGCAAGGAGAGGAAGTCGTGATCATTGTTTTATTCACTGTGAGGAGGAGGTGCTGCGTGAATAGAAGTTCCTAAACAGATTCAGGTAAGAACATTTCCCATGTGCCTTTTTCCCTCAAGCTTTCACGTAAGTCTCTGCTTAGCATCTCCCATACTTCATCTACATATAACAGAATCCAAAACAGCTTCAATGACCCTTTTTTATAGGTGAGGAAACTTTGGCTCGAGCACCCCAGTGACAGTAGTCACTGAAGGAACCCGACCTCTGCTCTTCAGAGATGAACAGAGGTCACACGGCAACCTCCCCACTGCTAATGCTCGTGGGTGACAATTAATAAGAATGTATCAGAAATGACTCACTGGCTGAAAGGAGGGAGTGTGGTCTGTGTAAAGATGTGCAGAGTGATGGGAGGAAGTTAAGGAGGAGACCCAATTCACACTTGAGCATGGCGCCTGGGACTTTTCCAGATCTCCTCGCTCAGGGCCCCACCAGATTCTCTGGAAAGATTCTTCCTGGGATGAATGGGAATGGGCCTGTGGAAATTTGTGGGAGCCCATTCCACGTGCTGCATTTCCTGGAGGGGTGTAGCAGCATGTTTGAGTTGCCAGGGAGACTCACAAAATGTGTGACCACTGTAGATTGTGTTGGTGGCAGGTGGCCAATAGCTGATGTATATGGGCTGAAGGCTGGGAGGGGCGGGTGGCCCAACTGAGAACTGGACAGGAAGAAACTGCATTTCTCCCTGCATAGGATAGGCGTTGTAGCCCTGGCACGCATGCGCGCGCGCGTGCACACACACACACACACACACACACACACATATCTCCTTGGTTTATACATCTGGTTTGTCTCTTCTATTTTCCTTTTCATCGAACTCCTATCCTTGAAAAAACCCCAGCAAATTTTCCCACCCCAGTGAGCCATAACTGAATTCTGCATGGCAGAGGTGAGGAGTTCTTCATGAGCCGTGTGGCTGGAGGGCCAGGGGTTGGAGGCTTGACGTGTGTGATCAGGTGGAGGAGAGAGCTTGCACAACTCATTCTCACAGGTGAACACGCTCTTGCCAGCCCAGCCCTCAAGGGTTCTGGGAGTTGCCACACTCCTCTGAACAAGAGTGAGGAAAATGAATCTTCCAACACGTGGGAAACAGTAATGTGAGATAATTTGCAAGATCTTAGAATCAAGGAAGCTATACACACGTGACTAAAAGGTTTTGAGTTACAAGTTGCTTCTGACTCAGCCTCCTGCTAGCATGGATTTGTACCTGCCTGTGGGTAATTTTACTTCTCTCTTATCCCAGGGAACTGGAGGGCTTGGAGATTTCCTCCAGAATACCTAGGTGATGCTGAATTCCTGCCAGAAAAAAAAAAAAAAGAAGTGAACACCGGGGGCCCCACTTGTACCACCTGAGAAAACACCTTTTCTTGGAGAACTCATCAGAGCTGGAAAGCGGGCCACAGAGGCTCCTTCTGTGACCAGGAAGCTTTCAGCAGTCCCCAGGGCTCAGGCTACTGAACCCTGACTCCCAATCAGTCGGGTCTACTTGGTCACCAGAGGAATGTGCCACAGAATGTTGATGGATCATTATTTTTTACTCTTGGAAACATGTCTGTAAGTCTACAGGCAATTAGGTCTTTTGTACTCTTTCACTATCCAAAAGATCACCATGTGTAAATTGGCTGACTACCAGCTGTCTACCAGCATAAGTGTTGGGTGGCATAATAATCACCCCCTAACTTACCTTTTCACCTGCTTCGGCAGAGAGCTCACACACCTGGGGGTAGGACAGGGGAGAATACAGGCTTTCTGATTGCCCATTCCCTGCTCCCTAGGGTCCAAATCTGCACATCTGTGTCTCTTTCTCCAAAGACCTCTCCTGGTTCTTATAAACTAGGTGACCCTGTTCAGTAGGATCAAGCATACAGAATCCATCATCATAAGAGATCTGATCATGAATAACTAGTACTGTTGCTGTTCTACAAAAGCGGCATAAGAGACAGAGAAACTACGTAAAGTCACACCCCTGTAGGTGGTAGAGCCAGGATTCGTCTCCCAGGCTGGCCATCTCTGAATTCTTTGCCTGTATCCCATGAGTCTCTGTATTCTCTCCTACACAAATATCTTTGTACCTTCTGCCCCCAATGAAGAAATAAGTTGGTTCATTTATCAAGTGTTTATTGAGCGTCTGCTGTGATACAGACAATATTCTAGATTAGTGATTGTCAAACTTTTTCCTATAAAGGACCAAGGAATAAACATGTTGCAGCCTTACGGCCAGTCACATGACTCAACTTGACTGTTGTAGTTTGAAAGAAGTCATAGACGGACTGGATGTGACTACGTTCCAATAAAATGTCATGTTGTAAAAGCAGGCTCGAGCCAGATTCGGCCCACAAGCTGCACCCCTGCTCTAGACATTGGGGTTGTAACGGTGAAATAACATCCCAAATGCTTGCCTGTATAGAGCTTATGTTCTGGAAAGGGGAGCCATCTCAGCCTGGCCTGCTGATCTTGTGAAAAGGTGGGGAGCTGTGGAGGACCTCTGGGGGGAGGGAGCTAGCCTTCCACCCCATCCCTGTCACCACCCTTCCCCATCTGTCTTCTTGGTCTTTAAACTGCTTGTTCCAGCTCTGCATTGGGGCACGGGGTCCCAAGCTAGCGGCACTTAGTTTCCGGGGCTCTCCTGCAGAGATTCGGACTGAGCGCAGGGTGAGGGCCCAGATGTCCTATCCCTGTCAAGGTCCCAGGTCCTGCGGATGCTGCAGCCCCCGGACACCCTTTGAGAACCGGTGTTCTCTTGTCTATAGGGAGGAGTCTCGCCACTCCTCATACATTGGATCACGGATGCTGTTACCTCCAGCGTTCTTGGGGCAACACCCAGCTCCACCCTCGCACGGGTACCAGGGAGGGTGGCTGAGGTCCTTCAAGCAGTGAGAGTTCTGATACTCACGAGCAGCTGGAGAAGCCTCCATGACACGCCCACCACCTCTCTCCTGGGGCTTCCTGGGGCTCACTGCACACGTCCCTCTTCCTTCCCGCGGCCTGGGAGACCTGCCCTCACAACCACTTCCCAGGGAGTGTGCGAAGTGTTGCTTTACCTCACTGGCTTCCTTTCCTTCTGGGGTGTTGTCTTTGTCTCTAACTGCCCCCCCCACCCGGTACTGGGGATCGAACTCAGGACCTTGCGCTTGTCAGGAAGGCAGCAGTGCCACTGAGCTACGTTCTGTTCATCTTGGGCTCTCAGATTAGCTTTTGTTGTAAAGCCACAGTGTTAAGCCAAACTCATCTCTTTCTGTATTTGCCACTTGGCTCTGGAAGGTAATTCTGGTGGCTTCCAGGATGTTAGCAGGGACTAATAGCTGAGCAGCCACAGAACCACCTAAAAAAGGGTTAGTATTCTCTGACCCAGAGGACCAGGCCTCTTCCATGAATCAAGGGTTCCTTGGCTCCTGGCATCTGGCTTCTGGAAAGTTAAAAGATCTCATCTATCCCTTCGTGTGATTAAACTCCTCAGAAGCCCTTGAGTTTAAAAAAACAACCACAAAACAAATAGCACCGAGGCTCCTAGCAAAGTTTCTTCAGCCCAGTAGAATGCAGCATCCAAAGTCTAGACAATATTGTGAAGTGGGTTCTTTCTTCTTTCTGTGAAAAGCTTCTTGTGGTAATTTGAGTGCAGAGAATTAATCATGCAAGGAGTTTGGGCACTCAGGGCTGTGGGGTGGGGCAGCCAGCCAGCCTGGAGAAGCTGTGTGCAGAAATCTGTGATCAGCTGCAGGAGGGCTCGTGGTGGAAGGTTCCAGGCTCACTTAGAAATTAATCTGATAAAGACAGAGAAAGCGCTGCTTAGACCAGTAACAGATTCAGTCACAGCTCAGGTACCAGGTAGTCCTTCCGAGCTACTTGTCCATATTTCCAGAGAAGTCAAGAAATCTTAGTGAAATAGGCAAAGTCTGGGTCAGACCGCCATGGGGTTTCTCCTGACTGTCCAGCTTGCTCCCTGTGCACCCTTCGTTAGTTTTCTTAAACTCTCACGGCTCGTTTTTTTGTTTGTTTGTTTGTTTGTTTTTCTGTGTAACCAACAGGGAAAATATCTACCTGTTTCAAACAGAGGTCGAAGGGAGGAGACGCACAGGATGATACTCAACATACTGAGGTTAATATTATCTCATTGCTCTGCGGTATTACCCAATTGCTGAGCGTGTATGAGAAAGTTTCAAACCGGGCATGGTGGCTCACACCTGTCATCCCAGCACTTGGGAGGCAGAGACAGGAGGATTGCTGAGTTCCAGGCTTGCCTGGGCTACATAGTGAGCTCAGGGCCAGCCTGAACTACAAAGCGAGACCCTGTCTCAAAAAAAATAAAAAAAAAATAAAAGAAAGCTTTCAATAAACCTCATGTCATTAGTTAGACATTAGTTAAGTTTCTTTTTCAGGCAATACCAGAAAGGGGTTGAGATGCTCCAGTGACTGCTTACAAGATGCCCGGTGAGGAAGAAAGAGTTTGAATTCTTTAATGCAGCAAACCATTGAAAGTCTGAGCGCACATGACATTTGGACTTCTACTGAAACTGATACTGTAGCCCTAGCCCAACGCAGGCAGAGAGGTCACCGGCTCAGGGTCATGTGGTGAATTCACGGTGAGCAGGAACCTGCTGGTCCTGCGGGAATCTCTCGGGCGTGTTTGCACGGTGGCTTTACATGTCACCTCACCTGAGCCCCAGGGCCTCGGAATGAGGCTGCTCAGGTTGTTGGCGTCAAAACCACAGTGACTCTCATGCTGCAGATGTCAGAGCCAGAACGGAGACCAATGAAACTTGGGCCAGAACAGGGAGCGGCTGGAGAAAGGGGAGTTGTGGGTCAGCAGGTTACGGCTTAGTCCCTGTCCCTGGATCTCATCTCTTTGTGAATATAATCCTGTGAGGACCTGGCTCTTCACTCACCCGGAACATACACCGTCTACGTTCCCCTCACGGGGGAACCAAGTCCCACAAAACTGACAGAAAGTCTCTGGAAAGGCAGCCTCTCCATCAGCGGCCCCTTTCGCTCTCAGAGGGTCACTTCCCTGGAAGTCCACTTGCGCCCACACCCTGGACAGCAGCGTTCTGCAGTCCTGGTGGCACCTCCGAGCCTCCCCTCCCCCTACACATGCCCATAGGGCACAGGTCCAGCTGCAGGTGAGGCTGCCTGTCCGTGCACAGACGCAGAGGCTCTTGGACTCTACAGTGGGTGGCGTTCGTTTTCTCTCTGATTCTGCTCCAATTTGTTTTCCTTTCCCAGCGAAACCAGGTCCTTCATGGCAAAGACATAGCTTTGTTCTCTTTCTGGACCCAGCTGGCTCATTGCCTGGTACAGTGCCTGGTGTGTCACAAGAGCTCAGAACCCTTTTCTCTTCTGAGACTTTACTACCTTGCAACGACTGCGGTAGAGAAAACTGGGGAGAGGTCACGACAGCCTGAGAGAGAAGCGAGAGACTCGGAAGCGGTTGCATCTCACACCTGAGAGGGAGCGTTTTGGTGTTGGAATCAGTTGCCCCCAACAAGTTGCCGATGGAGAAGCAGCTCCCCTGCTTTGCAAATGGCTCTTTTTATGTGAGAAGACTAGCATCAGTCTTCATGAGATTTAAGGAAAGGTTTGCCCTAGTTTTCTAAGCAAGATAGCTGCTTCCCAGTATCCACCTAACACTGTTGAGAACCTTTCATGTAAGCAACACTGTGCCGGCAGCTCCAGTCACACAGAAGAATGGAGCACGGTGCTGCCCTGTCGATTCCGAGGTGGTGGTGACCACGGAGCTGGTACGGGTCACGCAGGCACTGACGTGGCCACCAGGCTGCCCGGAGGTGAGCTACGAGCAGGAGGTCCCCGGGGTCAGACGGCAGGAGGCCCCGGACAGCGCCGCGCAGCGATGGCCCACCTCAGTGTCACTGGAGTGTGACACGGGGACCCGGAAGTGGCTCAGAGGGGAAGGGCAAACCTTGGGGAGACTGGCCAGCTACTGAACAGTGAGGTACACATTTCTTCACTGGTATTTTGAGAAAAATCAGAACATTTATTTAGCAAGATGAAAAGGAGGAAAGAAGGAAGCAAAGATTTCAAAAAGAGGACTATAGAATGAATCTAAGATTCACTTTCCTTCTCCACGTCCATATTCTCGATACTTCTCCCAAGAATTATAAATATCCTGTAAATAATATTTTTTAAATATTTTATTTTATTTTATTTTGAGACAGGGTCTTGCTTTGTAGTTCAGGCTCACCCTGAGCTCACTATGTAGCCCAGGCAAGCCTCGAATTCAGCAATCCTCCTGCCTCTGCCTCCCGAGTGCTGGGATTACAGGCGTGAGCTACCACACCCGGCACTGTGGTATGTGGTATTGATGGCTGGTGGGTGTGAGTCACCACACCCAGCACTGTATGTGGTTACCGGGATCAAACTCAGGACCTTGCGCTTGCGAGGCAGGCACCGGAACCACTGAGCTAAATTTCCAGCCCTAAAATTTTATTTTTTAGACTAAACCCAAGATCTCACACATGCCAGGGTGTAATTTTACCCCGGAATTAACATCATAGCCCCCAAAATCATCTAAGAAAGAAAAATCTATGTATGTACAGAATATTTGAATATTTATTATTTATTTTTGTATCAGTGATCATGCACAATGTTTACTGTTCTATACCTTCAAGATTTAGGTGCTTTGTTTGCTTATGTATTAGAAATCTTAAATCAGAGTATACACATGTGTTACTTTAATTTTTAACAACTATGGAAGTCTTCACTGTGTGGGTGTACAATAATTTATTTAAATTCTCCCTGCTGTTGGATCTATGATCCCCAGTAACACTCACACATACTTACACTCACACACATATGCACATTATATGCAAATGGTTGATTTTCCAATCCTCATCAACACTGTAGTATCAAACTTTAAAGTTTTTGTCAACCTGTTAAGAAAAAAAGCCTTTCATTGTTGTTTTGTTTAACTATGAGTGAAATTGGGCTTCTTTTCCTCCTTACTGACCACATATATTTCTTTCCCCGTAAACTTCAAGCCCTGTGCTTTGGGCCTTTGGCTTTCAAGTTGCTCTCTTCCTACAGATTTGCAAAATTATTCCTTATAAATCAGCTTTCTGTCACGTGTTGCAAATACCTTTTCCAGGTAATCTTTTGTCCTTTGACTTCGCTGTGGTACCTTTTGTAATGCTCACTGCTGGAGATAAGTTCAAGTTGAGTCTTGAGTGCTGAGTTAATAACTCTTATCTGATGCTTCCTAAATGCTGAGTGCGCTTCTAAGTGCTCCATAGGTATGAACTCATTTTTCTTTATGACCTTAGGAGATGAAACCATTATTACCTCCATTTTAAGAGGAGAAAGGGATGCATAAAGGCAGTGAAATAACCTGTCCAGGGCCTCGGAGCTGTCAGAGGGCACAGGCAGGAATCAAAGCCATGAGGAGCTACTTTTCAGGTAGCCTGCGAAAGACAGTAAAGCCTTGGAGGTACCAAATAATACAAAATGTCAGAGGTATTACAAGACATTTAATATGTCTGGTATTAAAATAGGCCATTTCTAGGTGGGAGAAAGAGCAGAAGCGAGTGAAGCACAGGGCAGGTGGGACATGACTTGGCATCTCCCTAAGTGGAGTGTAGCTTCCTTCAGCTCAATGTCTCCACATTGAGGCCTCATGTTATTTAACATTCTGCAGAATATGTCTACAAAGGGGGAGAAAATAGGATGTCCTCTCCATAGCATGCCTGATAGAAGGCGTTCTACAGGGCTTGACTCAACTCAGTAACCATTTTTCGATTCATTCACTCCATTCTGGGATCCCCAGCAGTGGGGTGAGCCTCGATCCAGCTTGGGCGGGTGGGTCATGGGCAACAAGTGCTCTTCTAGGACCTATCTCTGGCCTCACTTTCAGAGGGCACATTTTGTAACTGTCTTCCTTGCTCTCGGTGGAAACTGAAAAGACAGCATTGCCCAAGCAAACGTGATCACAAAGATAAGGTTGCAGCTCAAAGGCCGCTGAACTCCTCCAAGGATAGACAAAGTGAGTTTAGATTATTCCCCCTGCAGTGAACATATGGATAGCCTTGCTATGTAGGGGCCACGCCCTGCGTGACGGACAGAAGAGTTTGGAATGACCAAATGTGCATTCTGTTCCTTTTCAAAAGTGCTTTGCTGGCCTCTACCTCCGCAGTGCTTGGCAGCTCTACTGCAGTTTCTCATTGCCAAGGCAGGAGCCGTAGGAAATCTGACTTCAGAAACAATATGTGCAGAGAGAAAGGGCCCAGATAAGAAGTCTAATATTGAGATATCACCTTATCCCAGGAGTAGCAGAATCAAGTCACTGTGTCTTGTGCCCACAGCAGACATTGCTAATCGATCATGGACACCTGCTTTATGAACCTGGATACAGCCCCAGACTCCTCAAAATGAGTGTTCCCAGGTACCATTCCAGCTAGTGGCCCTTGACTCTTGACAGGAAATGTATTTGTCTGTCTCATCTAATGGCAAAAAGCAACAGTGCTGGAATCAGACAAACCAGAGTTTAAATTCTAGCTGAATGACCTGAGCATCTGGGCCCCCTCTAAGCCTGTGTTTGCCATCACTGCGTTTCTCAGAGTGTGAGGTAAGATCAAGTGGGCACTATACGCGGGATGCTGTCGTCACTCTCCTTCATTTACTCATTCAGGGCCTATTCCCTGAGTGCTCCTTTGGTCTGGGCAGGCACTGTTCTAGGCAAATGCCCTACCTTCTGTTCTAGGAGTTGCCTTGTGGCAGAAAGATCAGCAATAAACAGATGTTAGAAATCAAGTAAAGTCAGATGGAAGAGCCAGGAAGACAATTAAAAGTAGTAACTGAAGAGGGAGTGAGGAACTGAGACTGGAGAGCTGAGCTGGGATCTTTCCTTTGCTTTGCAAGAAACCTGGGCATGATGGGAAGGTTGCGCTGTTCCCACCCTGTCCTCTTGAAAGGCGACCACAGCACCGGTATGTGGCTTGCGTTTTTCCCCAGCAAGATCTGGGAGCTTCGCTGTACGTTACTGCCTGGGACGGAGCTGTCCCTGGACTAGAGTAGTTTATCTGGCTTCCTCCCATCAACGCTGGGGAAGAGACATCCCCCACTGGTGCCAGGTGGGCAAAGGCAGCTTGGCTCCCGGGCGAGGAGGGTATGGAGGGCTCTGACACACTCTGTCTTTTGATTTTGGCATCTCCAGCATGTGACTGTGGTCGGTCATCCATGCTGGGCAGTTTTCAGCATCCCCACCTGGGAGTGGCCAGCAGCACGGAGAGCCAGGGAGAGACGAGCGGGCGGCCCCCGAAGGTCCAGGGAAGAGGTGGGAGTGGATGAGGGCGGCAAATGGTAATGGCCGAGGAGCCCGAAGGGCTGGCTGGGGTGTGCTCCTCAGCCTGGTGTGGGGGGGACCAGAGGTGACGGAGCTGAAGAATAGCCCAGTATTCAGAGGGGGCCGGAAGTTATCAGGTGCTCAGATGGAGTAGCTCATCTGAAGCACCCAGGAAGGAAGAGACAAGCACAGACTGTCAGAGTGCTGGCCTGGGTGCCAGGACACCCCCGGTGCCATCCAGATTGTCTACAACAGCAAGAAATGTCTCATCCCTGGGACACCGCGATGCAGACAGGGCCTTTCTGGGTGACAACCAGGATGTGGAAGCCCAGGCATTTCTCCTCCTGCTGATGATCCCTGCATAACCAGTGAGACCCCGTAGGATGTGGCCAGTCCCCACTGCAATGACAGCGATCGCAGCTCTAAGCTACGTGTGTCTCGCTGGGTGAAAGCTGACCCCGAGAAGCACTTCCAGGCGTCCAAGCCCTCAGTGATTCCCCACAGGAGCTCCCACTTCAGGCTCAGTTTACACACGTGTAAAAGCACTTCCGCTGACTGGGAAGGGCCACTGCTGAGCTGGTTCTCGTGCAAGATGCAACGTGAAAGTGAGGCAGAGCTGGCCCAGTCTCCAGCCTGGACTCTCCTCTAGTGGTTCACGTATAAAGGCCCACTTGAAAGCCTTAGTATTGCTTTACTTTATAACGACTTAAAACACGGAGCGATACAGAATGCTGGGACAGCTTGCTTTGCGAAGGCTTCGAGTAGCCTCCCATCGCCAAGATCTCTAGGTGTTTTCGGGGATGGCTTGGAAAGGATGCCGTCACTGGATGGAGGACTGAAATTCATGATACCAGTTTCTCAACCGTGGGATGATTCCATTAGTCCACATAGTTCCTCACTACTGTCAAACGGAACAAAGTCTGTTTTATTTATCATTTCCAGAGATTCTGAGGCCAACTGAACCTGTGTCACCCGAAGTAATGACTTCTTCCCAGCTATTGTCACACCAGTCCTGTTTAAGGGTCTCGCAGGTACCTTTGTCTGCAGTCTCTCATCTTCCACCGTCAATAGGCTGGGTCTGATGCTGCCTTTCCTGCAGTTGGCACAAACTCAGGATTCAGCAGAGCATTCCCTTCTGATTGTACTGTTTCGTGAAGAGATATGGACATGACCCAAGTCAGTCCAAAAAGTGCCAAAGTGGTGCTGAGGCTACCGTGGTTAATAAAATGATTTGTTTCTTTCAAAATTGTTAATCTTAAGCCTGGAGCTCTTGGCGGCTGTATTTGAGAAACAAGCCAAGAAAGAAGAGTAAATTTGAGAGACGGACAGAAATAAATTCCTCATAACATCTAGTAACTTTCCTTTAACCACCAGGTCCATCAGATCTCAAGGATTTCCTGATTTTCTGTTACCCAAGAAATTCATCTTTGCCTTCACATCTGTTTGAATTAGTTAGCTGTCACTTGTGACCCAAAATGTGAAGGTCAAGCCTCCGTTTTTTCCCCCCTCTCTTTAGGAGAAAAGTAATCTATGGGAAGCAGAAGGAAAAATAGCATTCTTCTCAGCAGTTGCAATGGAAACAGAAGTTCACATATGATACAAATACCCAGGAGACCTGAAATGTAAACCCTCCAGGCAGAACCCACAGAATCGGAAGAGACGACAGGAAGTTGGTGTTACTGAAGATCCCTGCAATAGCTAACTGGAGCAGACAGTGTGCACCCTGCTCTGAGTCAGAAAATCCTAGGCACCTGCAATGAAACCCAGGATGAACGCTAACTGACTTCCCAGCGCAGCACGTAAGTGATACAAACCTTAAACAGCAAAGTCCCTCCAACATCAATAGCTAAGTTATAGAGAACCAGAGACTTTCATCCTCTTCGTGTCCATTTCCCTTATCGATGATGAAGAAGACAACCGGCTGAAATTTCAAAGAATGTCTTTTGTTTTTCCTCATTGTGCCTCTGACGTTCTTTTTGCTTTTCTCTCTCGGCTTCTCCTCCCAGTAGCTCCAGACTCACCCGCCTACTCTGGATGCATGTGCATTTAACCTTGTCTTGGAGTCAAACAAGGATTCTGTTCCAGTGTCAGGCGAACCTTTTGCACTTTCCTGCAAGGGGAAATTTAAATTGCAGAAACTTACTCGTTCTTGGAGAAGCTATTCTTTGTGATGAAGTCAACAGTAAGAGAGTATCTCTAAAATTAAAAAGAATATGTCCATAGTCTTGAAGAATCTCACTGGTAAGAGGTGAGGGATATAGGTCAGTAGTAGAGCGCTTGTGTAGGGTGTGCAAGGCCCTAGGTTTAGTCCTCAGGGAGAGAAGGAAGGAAATGCAAAGCATTGCATTTCTTGTGTTGCAACATTTCCTCTTAAGATACACGTGTTTCTACTTGTGGCCCTGGAATCCTTAGATGAGCAGCGAGTGGAATGTGGGATGCTATGGCGTGTGGCCGCTGCTCCCACCTGTCCTTGATCAGTCCCTGCCAGGTGGCCTATGCCATCAAACTCCTCAGTGCCGCTTTCTGAATGCCAGGTCTCGGGCCGAGTTGCGAAGAGGGAGATGAGTCAGCAGATTCCCCCGATGGGAACCTGGCCTGGCTCCAGCATGCTGCCCTGCCTGGCTTCAGGTGCCCAACTGCAGCAGAAATGGGAAGATGGGGTCAGTGCCACCTCTTGGGTTCAGGAAATGAGCTCATCTCCTTTGGCTGCCCTGGGGAGACAGATGGCCTGGCCAGGAAGGGTGGTGCCTGGAGACCGGACTGAGTACTTCCGTGCCAGCGCCAGGGGTAGTGGTGAGGGCACTGGGGAAAGTTCGAGGAGGCCCGACTCTGTACCTTGTGGGCAGCGACAGGCCTCGGGTCCTCTACCGCCCTACTGACAGTACCTTCTTCCACATTTTTAAAGAATCTCCTTGGTTCCATCTCCTTTGCCCCTTCTTGGCTATCAAAGGTCTAATAACCTAAAATAGTAACCTGGATAAATTGGTTAAATGGGGACTTCCTCAGGACCATCCCAGAATCGCAGTCTCTGCTCGGCTTCTCCTTGTCCTGGTGGGTCATACTGAAGGACTCCCATAGCTCCGTTCTGGCGCCAGGCCCCTGCCCTCCTTCCTCTGTCTCATCTTCTGACAAGTCTATTCTCCAACACCAGTTCCTCATGAAGAGCGCAGAGAACTACCTCAAGGGAACATGCTTCGTTCTGGATGTTCTACGAGCTCTGTCTGGCCAGGTGCACCTGCTGACAGTGCCATCTCACCTCGTTTTTCATGGTTCGGCCTTCAGGGTCTCCGTGATATCTGTTGCTTTCCATTGTTTCATCTGCCTTGAACTTGAGCTGCTCTTTTTCAGAGGCAGAGAAGCACCCTCCTTGTTGGAAGCAAAAGCTCAAAAGATTTCAAACTTCTGTGGACTAACACTGAAGACTGCATGATTCAACAGAAAGCTCTCAGTCAACGTTAGCTCCTCTCTGAGGCCTCTGCTGAAGAGAACAGACCTTAACCCACCACCACCACTGGAAAGAGACCACCACCACTGGAAAGAGACATGATACCACCAGCATGTGGTGGGGGGAATAGTTTTACTGACCAACATTTTGGTCATCAATATTCTTCCCGACAGTTCTGAGTGGCGAACATTTTCACTCTTTTTGTTTGTTTGTTTGTAGGAGAGAGAACTAAAGCTCAGAAGGATTCTATGAATTCCTAGGATCATGTAGTTCAAAACCTTTGTCTGTTCCAGCAAATTCTCAACTGCCTTTCTGGATAACTGAGGAGGCCCCCAGTCTAAAGAAGTAAACAACTGCTTGGCATGTGAAATAGCACACTGAGTGTTCAGAAGTACCCAGCTTGCCTCCCCACAGATGCCAAGTGAGCATGACCCAGCCTTGCGGTTGCTCACAATGGGCGCTCTGTGCCAACGTGGAGATGAAATGGCAAGTCTCTACCTGAGGCACATTTGAGGCTTGCCTTGAGCTCAGTTCCCACGAAACTTTATCTTATGGGATTCAAAGAAAAAAACCAAAGGAAGTTACAAAACCATTCCCAGGTTCCAAACTGCAGAGCCTTGAGGCCAAAGGCCTAGTTCCATCCTTCCTTCTGCATGGGTAAACCTGACTTGTAGAGGGCCACTGTTCTGGCAACGTGGACCCCGGTCTTCAGGCCTCTCCCTACCAGTGATAACGGAGCTGAAGGGCCATCTGGGGCTACCAACTCCTTGAGGAGACCTAGAGAAGAAGCACCCTCAGGCCTGGCTTTGGGCCCACCATCACCATGGTGATGGCGGAGATGGAGCCTCTTGGGCCCCAATGCTGGCCAAACCAATATGAAAGTCAATTTCGGAGTCGAGCCAACTCTCAATTATTCATAGACTAATGGTTCACTTCGTAGACTTTCCTTTTTTTTTTTTTTTTTTTTTTTGCCACCCCTCTCTCTGCTCTCCTCCCTAATACACTGGAGAAGGGGCAGCCAGGAGAAGAATGATGATTCAGTGTCGGAGCCTGTTAGGTTTAAGAACAGCTTTGGGTAGATCTTGCATATTCTTGTTAATCTTATTCCCACTTATCATGTCCAACAGACAATTATGTTACATTATTTGAGCCCCTCTGGTTCGCTAAGTCTTGCCAGTAGAAGAAACAGAAAGAATAGAGTTCACACACCCAGAGCCAGCAGAGTCCTAGGCTGAGGCTCCTTGGGTTGAGATAGCAACTTCACTGATAGCATCCTGTGCTGTGGGCCTGGGGCACCCGTGTATATTTATTTCCTCAGAATCTTCCACAGCTTGTCTCTGGGGTAAACAGCAGAAACTCAGTTTTGAGAAAAATGGAGCTCTTGAGTTTGCTTGTTTAAATGGTTGTTTTCCCAAGTCAAATAAAATATGAAAAGTGCTTAACAGTATAGTTTGTGTACTGTAAGAGTAGCCCACTCTTTCCCAGCAAAAAAAACTTTTAAAATGAGTTACATTTCCAATGTAAAGATCAACAAAGGATGTGATACCTTGACTTCCCTTTATATTATTATTAATAGTAAAGCAAACATACGGCTACAGAAAGGTCAGATGCCATGCTTTGATATTTATGAACTATTGCATGTAATCTCTGTTTGAAATACGGATCTTGCTATGGGGCCCATGCTTCCCTCCAACTTGGGGAACCCAAGCAATCTTCCCTTAGCCTCCTGAGTAGCTAGGACTACACATATATGCCACCACCCGGGCTTACCGAACTCTTTAGTACTGTGTGTGGTGGGAGCACCGAGTGGGATTTAGAGAAGCTGAGTGACTTGCCCCAGGTTGCTCAGGATCCTTGAGGGGCAACTGTTGTCCCATCCAGTTGACGGACTGCATGGCCCTGAATCTACCACACTGCTTCACCTCTCAACAGTGCGATCCAAGTAACGTGACCCAGCACATTTCATTAACCACAATCACTATCACCACCGCTAGCAGAACTCCAGGCATGTGTTGTACTCGTGATTACTCGTCCCTGCTCTCCTCCTGCCCTTGTGTAACCCTCTTGATCCCTGGATTTCTTGCCTCAGAGTCTCCCTACTTGGCTGGAGCATTCATCCCATTTAGCGATGAGTTGTGCTCATTGGGTGTTTCTTACTGTTTTTCCCAGCATTATAATTTGTGGTTGTTTAACTTTTTCTATGTATTTGTTTAATCTCTTTCAGAGTCAAAACTGTACAGGAAAGGACTGTGTTGTGCTTACATATTTTCTAGCATGACCATGGGCTCACGTTAAACTCATCATTTGCGTTTGCTGATGATTCAGTTAACTGACCTGGGGGTGGCCGCCATGCAGAAGACACCCTGTCATGGCTCTCATGATACGTAGCATAGTACAGGGACATAGTCCATAACCAATACAGTTATCAATTGAATGTCTGATTACCTGGAAGAAAAGATAAGTTCACCAACCACCAAGGATTTACCATGCACTTTAGGTATATGATTTAATTTAGGGTTTCCAATAATTTTATGAGGTAGAAAGTGTTTCTACTTTCTATGTAGCTCCAAAGTATACAGGAGATGAATGCTAAGACTGTCCACAAGATGCAGAGACCATAGACACTGAAGAATGTTGGGATGGGACAATCAAAGGTCACCCTCAGGAACACCCAGGAAGTAGTTGTGCAGAGATAAGAAAGCAAGGGCCTAGAGAGCAGGACAGGCCAGGACCTAGGAAAACTGAGAGTTAGGACTCGGTGTCCTAGTCAGCAGCCCCCCAGGAACAGCCTGGCCTTTGAGGAATTTCTGTTCCCAGGCCCTAGGGTGTGTTCTGTCACCGAGATCCACCCTCGCTAATCTGTTGTCTTCAGGCAAATGGCAGCGACCACTCCAACTATTACTTCCCAGTTGTTGAACCTATGCTGGTTCCAGTTGGATAAGTAATCTGAATCGGATCGGAAAGGGGGTTCCCCAAGAGACTGTGGGAACTCCAGGGTATGGCCAAGAGACAATGGGCTTGAAGAATGAACAAAGAAAGCATTCCTTTATGTGAGACGATGCCCAGCGAGCCATTATGGTGCATTTATAACGTGGAATTTTTTTCGTAGCTCAGAAATTAGAGAGTTTATATTTCCCAGAACTTCTACAAACTCCTGGAGCTGCTACTCTGAGGGTGAGGGGGTGAGGTCAGTTCTAGGGGTCCCAGTCTTTCCTGCTAGCTGTCTGCTCAGAGCCTCCAGGACCTGGCATTCCCACTTCAACCTTGAAGTCTTCCTTATTGACACTGATAGGTGAAATAGACACCCACAGTGCGTGGGTATGGAAAGAAGAACAAAGACAGTGCCCTGTGCCAAGCCCATCCCGCTCAGCCCTAGCACACACTTACACAAATCTCCCGTTCAGCCTGTATGCTGTATGTGCCTGGGCTGCAAGAGAAGGCAGCCAGCCTGAACCACGTTTCTTTCAGTCTCAGCATGTTAGGCCTCCCACCCTTCTACCTGTGTACAAGACAGACCATGCCTCCAGAGAGCAGATACCATGACTGGCTTGTTGATTGTCGCCTATAGTAAGTAGGTGCTCAGTGAAGATTCGTTGAATATGTGGTTTCACATTTCAGCTTTATTAACCCATGCAGGGCTGTGGCTGGTTTAGGGATGGGATAAATGTGGCGGGAAAAGTGGGTGTGGGGAGTAGAGGTGGCAGGAAATCCACTAATATACGAATGCCCGACAGTTTTGAGAGTGTGGGACGTTCTTTGGCTGCTCCAACTGCCTTCAGCTAAAGATGGGGCCTGGAAGCCCAGAGAGCAGAGAGGAAGTTCACCTCAGAGCAGCCTTATAGGTTCTCTTCCCTTCCCTTCCCCTCCCTTCCCTTTCCTTCAAGGCATAGCACATCATGGGCTATTAAGTCCTCTCTACCCAGCGCCCAGGCCCTTCCAGACTCTCCTCTGTCCTGATTCTCCAATCTCACCATGTCCTACCCACTCTGTTTGCTACCTACTCAACTTCTCTATGAATCCAACCCTGTCTTTTCCTTCTGTGTCTGAGGAGTTTCTTTGCACTCTGGGCTCCGTAACAGCATCTGCTCTGGGAAGTCTTCCTGGGATGCCTCTAGGCTCAGAGGTTATCTGTTCTTGAGTATCAAGTAGTCTGAGATTTTCTTTGTGGCGTACTCATCACAGGCAGTTGTGAGTCGTTTGTGTTTCTGGCTTTCTCCAGCTCCTCCTGGGGGATCTTTGAGAGCGAGGATTTATTTTACCTTCCACCCTTACCATCCTGCCAGTCCACCACTTGGCAGAAGCTCAGGCAAGACCACTAAAGGATAACCCGCTATGTTCACTCAAACCAGGTCCTTTTAAAGAGCTCTTTGCATACAGTCGTTAATTGATCTTGCAAGTATTGTTGTAAACAACAACTCTGTGAAATAAGTGATTATGATATTTACGTCATCGTGGCCATGATGACCATTCCATCTCATTGGACAGGAAATAGAAACACACGCTAGTGAGCAGCTGGCGCCGGACACAGACGTCATCATCTGGCGCCTCTTCCTGTGCCCAGACAAGCTGTACTCTGCCCCCCAGACCTGCTCACTGCTGCCACCCCGGGAAGCAGTGCTCCTCCAGGCTCCCTGTTTTCCATTACCAGTGTCTTTATTCTCTGGTCCGGACAGCCGTACTGACCTCCCACAGTGCGAAGGGCCTCACACAACTAAAGGCTTTCCTTGATTCCTCCCTTGACTGTGCCATGGCTTTGTGTTTTTCCCAACATGCGGTGCTGTGTACCCCCCAGCCAGCCTCTGTGTCCTTCCTGTGTCCTTCCTTGTGTTCAGCGGATTATTAGGGCTGTGACAGTGCTCATAAATACACACGGATACTTTGACAGAACACTCAGAAGTCCTGCTGCGTCTTTGCCGCTGAGCGTGGCTTAGTAGCCTCGTTGCCCTGACAGCACCACCTGCCCTTTCGCCACTAAGTATGTGTGTGGCTCCCGTCTCGGGCACACACACAGCAGACTGAGGCAGGGAATATTCTGGTGTCACATGAGTGAAATTCTCTGCCCTGCTGTCTGGAGATCAGACCTTCTTTGCAGGTCTGTGGTGTCTGGACTCTTCCTTTGATTTCCTTACCTGACCTCTCGTAAAAAGAGATGGATTCAATAGAAAACAGCTACAGAGCTAAATTAGGAAGTGAAAAGAAATAAAATGAAGAAGATGTCCAGGAAAGGAGCCTGTAGATCAGCTGGTACCGGGATCTCAAATGTCACTTCTTCTTTTTGGGGTATACCCTTAATGACCCAGCAATTCCCCTGATCCCTAGGACCACCCTGTTCAGAGGAAGATCAGAGGAGGAGTTGAGAGACCATGTACTACCTGCTGGGGGCTTGACCAGGTGAGGTAGTCTCTTTCTAGGTTCTATTTTCTAGCCAGAAAAATGATATGATTTCTAGCCTACCTAACTACTTAGGGGCTGGTGTGGAGACGGAATGAGATAAGTACGTCAAGGTAACTCCACAGACCATAAGTCCCCTCATCCCTCCATCTGTCTATCTGTCCATTCATCTATTCATTCATTACTTCAGTAAAGTCTTCAGTGTGTGCCAGACATCCAGTCAGGCACTGGGGACACAGTGCAGGTATTTATTTATTTTTTTTACCAACAATATGGTTCCTTCTCTAGAAGGTGTGAGGGGCCTTAATCAGTAACACGCTATCGAGTAAATGATTTTCTTTTTTTCCTGGTACTAGAGATTGAACTCAGGACCTTGTGGTTGCAAGGGAGGCACAGTGCCACTGAGCTAAATACCTGGCCTTACAACTGAGTAAATGAATCCTCAATACTCAAGTAAATTAATACCATGAGATGTTAGGGAAGGAGTTTAGTTCCATGGGACAGTTCTGCTAAGGGACCGATCACGTGACACCCCTTCTTGCTTGTGTGCATTCCTGCATGCATGTGTGTATTTCAAGAGTTTAGACTCTGAGGCGTTCCAAAGGTTTGGTGAGCCAATATATCTTCCCTTTGCTACACTAGTGTGAGTTGAGTCCCTGCCACTGAAAACTCTCCCTGAGTATGTCTCCTCTGCAATGCCAGGAGTTCCCAGGGACCACTGAGAAGCTCCAGGCCCACCTGGGATGGTAGAACCCAGCCCATAGCTACACAGCCATAGAGCCCCTGAGCCAGGCACCAGCTGCCTAAGGATGGGCCTCAGTTCTCACTCAATCCAGTGGACATAGGTGACCTCACTTACAAACTGGGGACTATCCTACCCTCTCAACTGCATTGCTATAGGAATTGAAGGTGATGAGTCGTGCAAAGCCCAGCTCAACAGTCTTGACATTTACTATTATAATTATTGTTTCTTTCTGAATCTGCAGAAGAAATAAAACATGAGCAGGGTGTGGTGGCTCACGCCTGTCATCCCAGCCCTCGGGAGGCAGAGGCAGGAGGATTGCTGAGTTCGAGACTTGCCTGGGCTACATCGTGAGCTCAGGGCCAGCCTGAACTACAAAGCGAGACCTTGTCTCAAAAAAAAAAAAAAAAACCTAGTTGAATAAAACATGAAATTTCCTACCTTGATTGAAGATCCCTGACATCTGTCACTACCATCTTGCCATATACCTCACTCCTATTATGGTAAAATGTACATCATTAAATTTACCATCTTCACCACAGCTCTGTTGCATTAAATTCATTCATGTTGTCATATAATCCCCATCCAAACTATGCAAAACTAGAACTCTGTGCACTATAATTCCCCATCCGTCTCTCCACAAATCCTGGCAATCACCGTTCTACGTTCTGTGTCGGAGTTTTACTATTCTAGGTGCTTTAGCAAAGAGGAATAACTAGCATTTGTTATTTTGAGATTGGTTTATTTCACTTAGCATAATATTCTCAAAGTTCATCCATGCTCTTGTATGTTTCACAACTTCTGTCCTTAAAAGTGGAAAAATATTCCATTTGTCCCTGCTTCCTTAGTCACCTATCAATGAACATGGGCTGCTTCTGTAATTTAGCTACTATGGCGAGTGCTGCTATAAACCTGAGCGGACCAGCAGAGTGGCTACAACACCTCACGTGCCCATTACAAGTTCACAAGGGTTCATTTCCCACTGTACCAACACTTATTTCCTAGTTTTGGGTTTTGTTTCTTTGCTGCTTTTCCTAACAGCTACCCCACTGGAGTGAGGTAGTCCATAACTCTTATCCTTGGCTGTGGAGAGCTTCTTCGGCCAAAGGGTAGATTTCTCATTTGCACCCCAGGATGGATTCTTTTTTTGTTGTTGTTTTCTTTTCTTTTTTTGAGACAGGGTCTCGCTTTGTAGTTCAGGCTGGCTCTGAGCTCACTATGGAGCCCAGGCAAGCCTGGAACTCAGCAATCCTCCTGTCTCTGCCTCCCAAGTGCTAGGATTACAGGCATGAGCCACCACGCCCGGCACTGTGGTATGTGGTATTGATGGCTGCTGGGCGTGAGTCTCCATGCCCAGCACTGTATGTGGTTACCGGGGATCGAACTCATAGACTCCAGCGCTCTACTCCTCCATTCCATTTATTCATCAGGTTTCCATAAATCCTGGCACCTTAACTTCACCCATGAGAAAGCGGGGTCAGGGTGTAGAAGTTGTCTATACAAGGCTCACAGCTAGTGAACTGGTAGTTGAACTGAAGCATAAATGTGGAAGAGCTTCCGTGTGAGCCCCCCACAGCACTCCCACTCTCTGAGCTCGGGGGGAGGACAGGTCCTCCCGGGGCCTCTGAAGGAGGACCCCCTGGGCTCTGCTCAGCTGTCTGGGGCCTCCAGCTGATGAGTAGGAAACGGTACACTTCGTTCAGTAGTTAACCAGGCCCCAGGTACAGCCGTTATGGTGCTGCGTGCTGTTTATGGTTACAGTAAAATGTACAACCCCAGCCTTAGAAGGTTTACAAGAATTTCCTTCAACTTCCAAACTCAGAATTGAGAGAGGGACCCGCTTTCCTTTTGAGTATGGCCTGCTTGAAAGAACCCATAAAGTTAGTGTACCGGGTTGAATTTTTGCCTGATCTTTATCCAAACAGAGTTTTCCACCTGCGGCAGCTGGTCAGGGTCCCCAGACACTCCTTGTTGGTACACTGGGTGAATGTGGAGATAAGCCGGGGCCAGGCTGCCAACCGGAGAAGACCGGCCCCATCCAGCGTCGGCTGACCTCTTGCTCTGGGGCATTCGTGGTCAGTCGGCCTTGTGAAAGCGAGCAGGCTTGTTCCCAGGGGTGTCTCAGGGCCACAGGTCGGCGCGCAGAAGCTCCATTGCCGTGGGTGCTCCTCACAGTGGGACCCGGCCGGTGGCAGCCCTGTCCTGAGTCAGGCTGCGAGGGAGCCCTGAGCAGTCGGCAGTGGAAAGCAGGCAGCTGTGGGAGAAGTGGCTGCGAAGGGGAAAGAGCCGTAGGAAAGATCTCGGTGCCAAAGGGGCCTGCCTGGAAGGGGTCTTGAGCTGAACTGGCATGGACGAGCCCATGCGGCTCTGAGTACCGTGAGCTTGGAAATGAGGATGGGGTGCGGGGCTCTGTGGGCAGCGGGGGTACGGAAAGTTATCGCAGGCGGCAGGCAGGACGCTCAGTGAGTCACCAAAGCATCCGGGAGAGCAAAAGAGCAAAAGTTTTGACTCATGGATAACATCCCCGTTGTATCTCTGCGGGTCCCGATAAGTGAACAGAGCTGTCAGGTCCGTGAGTGTTAAATCGTCAGGTCTTTATGTTCAGCGTGGCACAGCCCAGCTCCTGACCTCGGGGGACTCGGGATCAGTTCTCAGCTTCACCCTTGCGGCGCGAGCTTGTGCACCTGGCCTGGTTCTGTAGTTCTCAGTGACTGATCTGTGCAAAGCAGTTGGGCACCGCTGGGCCCTAGGAAAAGCCAGCGCTTAGCAAGAGTTCACCCGGCGAAGCGAAGACTAATAAGCCAGCCAAGAGGTAGCCACCATGTCGAAGGGAGGCGCTGGGCTGAATGATGTATGCAGATGCATACTCCGTCGCCCTTATCGGTTTGAACAGGCAGTTGTAAGCATCCGATGTGACAAATGAGTGTGGGGACCGGGAGAGAGGGAAGGCGGCCGCTGTACCAAGCGATGGGCACCAGCCAGGCACAATCCTTGCTAAGCAAGCACAGCGAGAGCCATAACTTGGCCCAGAGGGGGCTTTAAGAGTTAACTTTGGAAAGGAGGAGGCAGGTAGGTCCAAGAAAGAAAAAGGAGACATTATCTAGCTTTTGAGACACCGTTATACAGACCAGTCTTCTTCCCACTTAGTTTGCTTTTCAGACTGGGGGCCTCTACAGCCCCTCAGTCCTGGGAAGGACTTAGGGGTCAGTTAGCCCGGCCACACTATTTTCCTGATGGCTCGGAAAAGAAAGGTAACTTGCCCGGGGTCACCCAACTAGCTGGTGACGGTCCAGATCGAAACTCTGATTGTGTCATCCCCACCATGGGGTTATTTCCATCTTCTCAAATGGCCACCAAATGGCATGTTTTCCAGAGCTGTCCTGTAAGACTGTGCCCCTGGGCCAGAGACGAGTGGTTCTTGGCCAGAGGCCAGTGCTTCAAGGAGCAGCCGCAGAAAAGGATCAGTTTCAGTCGGGTTGAAAAGGTTCACGACTGACCGCTGTATTCCTGACCCTCACTGCTGGCTGGTGCACAGCTGCTGCCGGGGTGCGCAATGCAGCCCCAGGCATTCTGCTCAGGACTGGGCCCCGCGCTCACGGTTCCCCGCGCTCTGTGCCCCCAGCGAGGGTCTGCGGCAGGAAGAGCGACAGAGCGGCGTGAGGGGAGAGCGGGGCTTGGGGAGCCTGGACTCCGTGTGCGTTTCAGAGCAGCTGCAGGACGGGCTTGGCGGGTGACGGTTCTCGGCACCCTCGGGCCCGCGGGGATGCTGGGTGCCTTCTCCCCTGGGTTTAGTGACACCCACACACCCAGCACCTGGGGAGACCCTTCCTCCGTGCTCGCGTGCGCTACACAGCTCACTGCCCCGCCGCGCGGGAGCCGGACGTGCACTGGCAAGGTGCGGGCGGGTCTCTCCGGTGTGCACATTCCAACGAAGAAGCCTCCGGCGCGGAGAGCCCACCCCCGTTTCCCATCCAGTCCTCCTGAGAAGCGGGGTCTCCCCCTTTCTCCACTCCGGGTTGTGGCCCCGGGACCCTAGGGGTCGAGCCACCCCTGCCATGGCCCCGGAAGGGAGCTCTTGGTGAGTCCAGAGGCTGATTTCCGGAAGCCACAGCGTCTCGTCTGTGTTGTTTTCCCACAGCCAGAGAGGCCCCCTCCGGCTGCATGAGTCACGCTTATCCCCAGGGATGAGGCAGCGGCTGCGTTTCCAGGAGGAAGGCAGAGAGCTGCAGAGGGTTCTGCCTGGGGCCCGAAAGAGAGCGAGCCGGCTGCAGAGGCACAGAGGTCCGCTGGCACTGCGCTTGTGCCGGCCCCTCCCATGCGCAGGGGTTTGCTGTTGTTCGGTCTTTACCTGGCCTTATTCAAAACCCCCAGACAACATAACGACATTGGAAGAGAAAGGAGAAATCAGACCATCAGGTTACATTTGCAGCTGTGCCGCTCGGTAGTCATATGATGCCAGCAGATAATTTAAACACTTGATCTGGTAGGAGAAAGACGCTTTCTCAGCCACCACTGAAGGCTGCTGGGATTCGCGGGAGGTGGTGCATAGGGCTAGAAACAGCAGCACCTCCTCCTGCCGTGAGCTGACTTGTTTTCTGAGCTGCTAGGTGGATGATCCCAGGAGCATCACGGGAAATTTTTAGAAAAGATGGGTCTCCGGGAAGTGTAATGCCCACCTTTATTTTGGAGTATTTCTATTGGTGAATTATTAATTTTAATTTTATGAATATCATTATATTAAATGATGTGTACTTAACAGGAAAATAAAACATCAATAAAATAAAATACTATAATTTTAACATGTAATGTGTGTAGAAAAAGCATCAGCATTTTCAATACAACTGTTTACCTATTTACAAGATCTAAAGAACAATAGCAGATAAATTCCTATGTGAAAATACAAACAAAACTCTACCACAGAAATGATCTTTGCTTCATTTCACGTAAAGCAGTCTTCACACATGACAATAGCATGTTCCACACACGGGTCTCACACTGACTCATGTGTGCTTAGCCTCCCTGTCTTGTGTGGCAGGCCATACTTGTCTCTTTCTGTTGGAAGGCTCCTATTACATTATACAGTGTCCACTTAGCAGGAAAATGAAATCTCAATAAAATAAAAATATCAAATATATACTGCATTTAGAATAAACAACATTTTCTCCATCAACTGTTCACTTACTGAATCTGAAAACTTAGAGCAAAAACAAATTCCTGTGTGATCTATAGTGAGAATACAAATAAAACTCTACCACAAACCGGGTGTGGTGGCTCATGCCTGTAATCCCAGCACTCGGGAGGCAGAGACAGGAGGATTGCTGAGTTCGAGGCTTGCCTGGGCCCCATAGTGAGCTCAGGGCCAGCCTGAACTACAAAGCGAGACCCTGTCTCAAAAAAGGAAAAAAAAAAAAAAAACTCTACCACAGAAGTAATCTTGATTTCAATGGTCACACGGAGGCTCTTTTCATCCAAGAGAAGAGCATGCTTCATACTCAAGGATCACTTACACTGACAGCACCTGTGATTTGGTTTCCTGTCTTCTTTGGTAGCACGTACTTGACCTCGGCTGGTTTTCTTGTTTTCCTGGGAGGTTCTTGTGATGTTTACCATCTGTTCACCGGCCTGCTTCAGAATTCTTTGGAGGAGTTCTCTGGGTAGACACATGTGTTCTTCTTCTGTTGTACTCGATCATTTATCAATTCCAGTCCCAATCCTCTAAGAGAGTTTCTCTGTGATAGCCTGTGCTTGTTGTTTTCTTTGTAAACTAGGAAACTGTTTATGCCTGACATGATCAGGAGCAAATAAAGCAGAACCACTGGGCAACATTTTGTGTATCAAGTGACATCATGTCGGCTGCATAACTCGTCAACAACATCTACCCTGGATTTCATTTTGTTGTAAAATGTGGCCATTTTTATCTTTGTTTGTGTTGAATATTCACTGTTAATCTTTTTTTTTTAATTTGTTTTTTTTTTTAGGTCAGGGTCTCAGTTTATAGTCCAAGCTGGCCTTGACTTTATGGAATCCTCCTGCCTCAGCCTTCTTGAGTGCTGGGTTCCAGAACTGTACCACTACACTTGGATTTACTTATTATCCTGATGTCTATTTTGATTTTCTTTGCCATGTAGGAGACCAATGCCTCTCTGAAATCCAAAGGTCATACTATAAATTTTTCTATTTTTAACATTTTTCAGGAATCTCAGCTTTGTTCTTGCAAAAATCTCCTATACTGGTCAATTGGTGTTCTTTCAGCAAATGCAACATCAGTGGGTAACTAGTGAACTAACCGGAAAATGTTACATCTTGGGTTGTTTTTTGAAATAACTGCAACTAGGGCCGGAGGGTTAGCTCAGTGGTTCCGGCGCCTGCCTCACAAGCGCAAGGTCCTGAGTTTGATCCCCGGTAACCACATACAATGCTGGGCATGGAGACTCACGCCCACCAGCAATCAACACCACATACCACATTGCCAGGCATGGTGGCTCATGCCTGTAATTCCAGCACTCGGGAGGCAGAGACAGGAGGATTGCTGAGTTCATGGCGGCTTGCCTGGGCACCATAGTGAGCTCAGGGCCAGCCTGAACTACAACGCGAGACCCTGTCTCAAAAACAAAACAAAACAAAACAACTGCAACTACTCTGCTCACAACCTCATATAGTTCATTACTCCATGAAGAAAGACCTGGTAGCTGAGATTCAGGATAAATTTCTAAATGCAAGGTGTAAAATGTTTTTACATCTATTGGGGCATATATTTTTATACCATATTTGAAAGGTTTACTTAGAATATATTGTCAAAACCTTCAATAACCACGAAATGATGCAAATTGTTTGTCAACTGTCATATATTTGGATGTTATATACATTTATTGACAGTTCAGAACAAAGCTTTCAACAAATGAGTGAAGAGTAGCCAAATTGTTGGGGTTTTTTTTCATTCTTGGCTGGGTCTTTTTGTAGTCAAAATATAGACAATTTTGAAGGAAACCAGATCTCTTGAGTGTCATTATTGTTCTAAAACTCTCAATGCCACAAGTCACTTCTCTATCAATCCTTCAGATTCGGATGATTAGAACGATGAAATCCTCCTACAAAGGCTTTTAGTCCAGATAGTGAGGTGTCATGATAAACACACTTCTGAGCATGAGTACTGATGCATATAGCAATTTTTTTGTATTTCCTTTTTAGTGTATTCCAAAACATCTTGTAAAATGAGAATTAAGTCATGTCATGTACAGATTCTCAATGTCAATTGTGATCATGCCATGTATATAAAATGTACCAATATGGGGCTGGAGATTTAGCTCAGTGGTTCTGGTGTCTGCCTCGCAAGCGCAAGGTCCTGAGTTCGATCCCAATCCCGGTAACCACATACAATGCTGGGCGTGGAGACTCACGCTCACCAGCAATCAATACCACATACCACAGTGCCAGGCGTGGTGACTCACTCCTGTCATCCCAGCACTCGAGAGGCAGAGACAGGAGGATTGCTGTGAGTTCGAAGCTTGCCTGGCCTACATAGTGAGCTCAGGGCCAGCCTGAACTACAAAGCGAGACCCTGTCTCAAAAAAAAAAAAAATGTACCAATAAAATCAATTTTAAAAAACACCTTGCAGCATGTCCTCCATCACAAACAATTTCCAGCATCGAATGCAGTATTGGCATTCCATTCCAGCGCATTCACCCCTGGAAAGAACTTAAGAATAGTTTCTGACCTGGTTCTAATGCTGGCTCATTCAAAATGCATGACCATTTTGTAACAAAATGGCCTAATATTTATCTACATTCCTGTTCTCTTCCTCATCTGAATCAAGATCTCCATTCTGCACTTCTCTACCTGTTAGGTCTTGCTAACTTCTTTGTCTCACACGATTCACGTCATCATCCGTAGCCGAGTCACTCATGACGCTCAACCTCTTCTCAAAGTGGTCCAAGCAGATTTTCATGAGACATTACACTGAATTGGGCTAATGATAAGAAAAAATTGAAAAGTAACATTTTTTTTTTTTTGAGACAGGGTCTCGCTTTGTAGTTCAGGCTAGATCTGAGCTCACTATGTAGCCCAGGCAAGCCTTGAACTCAGCAATCCTCCTGCCTCTGCCTCCTGAGTGCTGGGATGACAGGCGTGAGCCACCACGCCCGGCACGAAAAGTAACATTTTAAAAAATTTTAAATACACAAAAATTAGCGTGGCCCATCATGTGGATAAAACTTACCCATTTGCACTTTGACACACGTGTGCATACCTTACCATTTGTCGTATCAAGTGAATAAACACAAAGATTGCTTCTTGTGTCGCCCACCCCACAGCTGCTGAGATACACAGCTGGCTACTATTATGCTCAAGGACATATTTCCCCACAGGAGCCCAGAGAAACGTGGGTGCGGGAACCGAATCCCGCGTCAGCTCTTGTCAGTAAGCAGCATCCCCAGCCCCCGTGCCCCACCCCCACCAAGTCTCCTTCTCGGAGACTTCCGTTCTCACCACACTCTTACTCACACCTGCGCCCCGTTTCTTCCAGCCTCCCCGACTGAGGTCCTCCCTGCTGTCAAAGCCATGCCCCTCCCCTTCGTCCACCCAGCAGGCCCCGCAGCCAGATGCCCCTCCACTGACCGCTCCTCCTCTCCCACACGGAGCCCACCTCACCGTCCTTCCCTGCCGCCCCCCGCGCACGAGCTTACGCAGCCCACTCTGCCTCGCTCCTCGCAGCCCCTGCTACAGCATGGGCCTGAACGGATGCACCGGGAAGAGAAAAGCGATGAAAGAACAGACATGAGTACCTGTGTATGTTAAAATACACTTAAATCAGTGGTCTCTTGGGACACCAGATCCTGTTGGGTTTCATCAAAATGCCACCTATGTCTCGAATCTGTAGCTCCTCTGCATGGCGGTCCTCCCTGGTCTGGCCCCTGCTCACCACCTTTGCCACCGTCAGTGCCTCTCAGCAATGTTCCCTCCCTCTGTGAGACCACTTGCCCTCAGCCACCAGAGAATATGGAGTTTCAGAGCCCGCGCTCCACCGATGTAAAGGGCCTTCTAGAACCTTCTCCTAGTGCTTCACCAGACACATCCGGAGCATCTCACAACACAGGCTGAGTACCACCCTGGGCTCCCAGGAGAGGTGACCATCTCTACATTTCTCACTGACTCTGTGTTCCTCGAGTATTCGTCTGTGTCTCCCCAGACAGGCTCTCAGATCTTACTCACCTTTGAGCCCCCAGCCCTCAGCCCTAGCTCGAAATAAATAGAAACTGACTCGGACAGAAATCTCTCTCACTCTGTAGCAAATTAAGTGTGAAAGCAGGGCCCGGTTTACTCTAACAAGCATTTCTTGAGGGGCTTCCTGTGTGCACACATGTTATAGGTAGCTCAGTACGAGCACGTGAGCCTCAGTCCTTGCCCGTGAGGAGGTCACGGGTGGGGAGGAAAGAGATGGGGCAGCACCTCAGCCAGCTTTCCACGGTGGCCGCCAGCATGGTCGGGGACAGAGGCCCATGGAGAGCCAGTGTGTCCTGGGCGGGCTTCTGGAGGAAGCGTGGTGTTGACCAAGGTGAGGAGGCAGAGATGGGACAACCGGACAGGACAGTATGGCTGCTCGCTTTCTCCTTATCTTCTGTTTCGCCTGGACTTTTGATGAAAAGATGGGAGGCAGCACGGGAGGCGCAGCAGGGCCAGGGACAGAGCCGGGACGGAGGGCTGGCTGAGGCGCAGAGGAATAGAACCCCAGGAAGGGCAGGAAGACACTTTCACTTCCCTGGCACCCAGCCCACCAGCCCGGGCAGGGCACACTCACCCTCCCTTGCTTCTCTCCAACAGACTGGCTGCTTTATCTTTGGGTGTGGCCGCGCTGGAACCTTCTGTCCTGGCAGGGTGCCTCTTTTCAGAGAGAGTCCAGAAGGACCTGCCCTAAATGGCTAGAGCAAACTGAACCTGAGTTGGGCGCTGTCGCAGGCCAGGGACTTTTTGGAAGGAGACTGGGCTGGCATCAATTCTCCAGGAATCCAGTCGCTGGTCCTGGGGTGGGGGGGGGGGGGTGTGTGCCAGGTCCTGTTCGGATTTGCTGAAATGGGTTATTTAAGGTACAGCTGGCATTTGCAGGTCCTTGTAGAAAACCAGTTTCCACCCATCAGTCTCCTTATCAGATAGAAGCAGAGACAAGTTGCTTTGTAACAATGAAGGAAACCGCACCGTGGAGTGTGTTGCTTGTCTTAGATCATCTTCCTCGGCTAGTTCGTGGGAGGCGTTTCCCGGATCCTGTCCCAGAGACTGAACGCCACAGCTGAGCAGTGCTTCGCGCAACTTCCAAATGAACGTCATCTGCCTCACTTCTGCCGACCCGTAATGCATGGGACCTGGCTTTTGGTTTCAGTGGGGAAGACTGTGACCCGAAACTTGCCAGTGGTACCACATTTCCCTTCTTCTTGGCTCAAGTGAAAGAAATCCTGAGGTGTGGTTACGAGACCTGCCCTCACACCTATGCTTCCGCGGCCGCTCTGCCTGGTACGTGCAGGTCAGCAGCCCGGCTTTTCTGCGGGGATGCAGCCTGGCTGGTCCACAGCAGATGGAAGTGAGCCCCGTGTGGCTTCCTACGTGTTCTCTCTCTCCTCTCTCTCTCTCTTTTGTCAGGTCAACACACCTGACATCTTAGACTATTCTGCTACAACTAGACACTTGAAGATATGACAACTATACCGATAAACACTTGAAGTTAATTACCTTTTATTTCTCTTTCAAATCTGGCCACTTAGGTTTTTTTTCCCAACTATATAGCCCCTAACCAAACAGCACACTCTTTTTTTTTTTTTTTTTTTGTAGTTCAGACTGACCCTGAACTCACTATGTAGCCAAGGCAAGCCTTGAACTCAGCAATCCTCCTGCTTCTGCCTCCCCAGTGCTGGGATTACAGGCGTTGAGTCCCCAAGCCCAGCATTATGGTATGTGGTGCTGATTGCTGGTGGGTGTGAGTCACTACAGCCTGGCATTGCGGTATGTGGTTACCGGGGATCGAACTTGGGACCTTGTGGTTGTAAGGCAGACTCCAGAACTACTGAACTAAATCTCTGGACCCACCACCTTGCTGGTTTCTTTACTAGCAAAATAATAAATTTGGTCCTTAAAATCCACATGTCTAAGACACACAGTGCTCAGGCATCTCCTGCCCAGCAGCACTTTCCCCCCATCCAACTTTCTCTCCAAGACACTCGCAGCGCATGGAAGACTGGCAGGTCTCCAGCCCCACGCTCTCCAAAGCCCTCCTCTTTCTCTTAAGCCTGATAACTCTGTCTTTCAAATCTTTGCTACCCTGTCTGAGTCTGCCGCCCCCTGCACCCTTCCCACTCTGTGCCCCAGGCTAGGAGGTCTCCTTGATGTTCCCATAGATAGCTTCTCAACATTTATCACTGGGCACAGTAAGAAAAACACATTAAAAAATGCCCAGCTTTGAAAGTTAATCATGATGTGCATGAGAGATATTCGTAGTTAACATTTATTTGAGCGTTTACTGAACACTAGGTCCCTTTCCAAGGCTTGTGCGTGAGCTATGTCGTTAAAGTTTACAACAGCCTGGTATAGACTCTGTTGCTGCAGAGTTTTGTTACCGCCCAACTGGGTCCTTTTTTCATGGCTGGCAGAGTCCGAATTTGTTCCAATGTTGTGTTAATTACCTTTCTGTTGCCATGACAAAATAACTGAGATAAACAACTTTTAAAAGCAGAAAATGTTTCTTTTGGCTTATAGTTTGGTGTTCATTGCTCATGGTGAGGCAAAGTGATAGTGGTTGAGACAGAACATGCATGAAGCACGTGGTACAGGAGCCTGCTCCATTCAGGGCAGGCTGGAGGCAGAGAGAGAGGAAGGGCCAAGAGGGCCAGGGTACCCTTCAAGGGCAAGCCATAACGACCTGACGTCTCCACAGAGGCCCAACCACCTAACGTTTCTACTCCCTCCAAGCCTCCCACACCCAAAATTTGGAGAACATTTAAGTCAAGTCATACAGACTTTTGGAGATGAGAAAAGAGATTAGAGAAGGGAGAGGTTAGTGAGAGGAAGATAACAAAGATGAAAATAATCCCACTATGTTATCTGAACATACCAGTATACTGGAATGAACCTCCTCATTCCGTATTACCGATATGCACTAATTAAAAACGAACATCTAAACCATAACAAATGTCTACTGTTCTTCCTAGCAACTCAAATAAATAAATAAATCATCTCCAAATTGGTCTAAACTAATTACCGTGATCTCATTTCTCTTAGAGCAATTGGTTTTAGTAGAGTCATGTAATACAATTGAGGCCAATGAAATATGAAGCAAGGGCTAATGGGTAGAGAGAAGGGGAGGTCACGAAAGCATCTGGATACCAGAAATCTCGGTAATCACTTTGCCTGCAGAAGGGGAACTCGGCTCAGAACACAGAAGTATAAGAAAGTTCTGGAACCAAGCTATGAACAGCAGTTGGGTTGTTTTGTTTTTTTGTTTGTTTGTTTTGTTTTGTTTTGTTTTGAGACAGGGTCTCGCTTTGTAGCTCAGGCTGGCCCTGAGCTCACTATGGAGCCCAGGCAAGCTGCCGCGAACTCAGCAATCCTCCTGTCTCTGCCTTCCGAGTGCTGGGATGACAGGCATGAGCCACCACACCCGGCGCTGTGGTATGTGGTATTGATTGGTGGTAAGCGTGAGTCTCCACGCCCAGCATTGTATGTGGTCACCGGGGATTGAACTCAGGACCTTGCGCTTGTGAGGCAGGCGCCGGAACCACTGAGCTAACCCTCCGGCCCAGCAGTTGCGTTTTTGAGTCTACTGATCACTGAAATAACCAACTGAGGTATATCAGTTCTTCTTTTTATGTAAAAAGATGTATTTTCTTCATTAAGTTGAAATTCTAGCAGCTTCTTAATCGATGCAAAACCCATTAGAAATTCTATTATTATGTCATCTTATCAGTTTACAAATGAGGCTGTTGAAGCTCAAAGAGTCCAAGTAAGTAATTTACCCAATTTAAAGTACTCATAAAATGTTAATCTAGCTGCGGGTCTTTTAAATATCAACAATGCTCATTCTCTCAATAAGCAGATCAGTATTACTCAGTTTCTAAATCCTAGCTTTTGGCATAATGTCTGGAATACAACTAGTGCTCAACAAATAGGTTGACTATCTGAGTTCTTTTGTGGTTCAAATTTTTATGGACGTTCTTTTCTTGATACCACTGAGTAGGCTGCTTCTAGGTTCTCTGAAAAGAAACAGAAAACATCTAATTTCACTTGGATTCTGTAACACTCTCATTGGAATTATTGAAAACATGGAAGCAAGATTATATTTTATGAACAGATACAAAAATAGAGGAAAACAGTCTCTCATAACTTCTCCATTCTAACATAATTGCCATTTCTGTGGTTTCCTATTGTTTTTAAATGCATAGTAGATTGTAGATGCATAAAAATCATCTAAGTTTTTTAAACTTTTAGCAAACTATAGAAGACAATGCTTTTTAAATTTTATAATGTACAGCCTTCAAAACTGCTACAACCTAATGCTCCAACATGTAAAGTTATTCTCTAAGTTTAAGATCAAGATTATCATTGTTTTACTGTTCAACATTATAAAAGAAATTCTAAGTAGTAGATTAACATAAGAAAAATAAATATGTTAACAAAAAAATAAAAGATGATCCAAAGCTATTATCAGTCACAGGCAATATTATTGCCTACAAAAGAGAAAAGGCCAGGGCCGGAGGGTTAGCTCAGTGGTTCCGGCGCCTGCCTCACAAGCGCAAGGTCCTGAGTTCGATCCCCGGTAACCACATATAATGCTTGGCGTGGAGACACGCCCACCAACAATCAACACCGCGTACCACAATGCCGGACGTGGTGGCTCACGCCTGTCATCCCAGCACTCGGGAGACAGAGACAGGAGGATTGCTGAGTTCGCGGCGGCTTGCCTGGGCACCATAGTGAGCTCAGGGCCAGCCTGAACTACAAAACGAGACCCTGTCTCAAAAGCAAAAAAAAAAAAAAAAAAAAAAGAGAAAAGGCCAAGGGAATCAATGGGGACAATTAGCAGTAATAAATAAATGTTCTACAAGGTTTCTAGATAAATATTCAAATTCACATTGCATTCCAGTGTCTCGGCAACAATTAGCGAAGATAACAGAACACACTGTCTTCAGTAGCAAGAAAATATGTGGCTCTGGGGACAGAACCCACAAAAAGATACAAACTACAGGACCTCCATGGAGAAATCAACAGAGCTTCTTGAAAAGTTAGAAAAGGAGATCTAAATAAAAGCAGAAATATAACAAGCTGATGAATTGATTTAGACTGTTACAAAATTTCCAATTCTTCTCAAGTTAAACTACACGAAGAGGAACAGAAGGGGAAATTTGACTACCAGAATATGTTAGATAAAGCTGCAGTCATTAAGATTCCAAAGGCATTAGTCCTAGCACTTACTAGGGCTTCTCAGATGTCGATGTCCACGTGACTCCGATGGGAATCTTGTTCACTACGTGGTGTGAACACTGTGTATATACATTGTGATTCAGAAGGTCTTGGGTGGGGCTTAAGATTCAGCATGGCTAACAAGCTACACGTGAGGCTGGTATGGTTTCCCCATGGACCACAGCTTAAAAAACAAAAGAGGGGCCAGAGATTTAGCTCAGTGGTTCCAGCACCTGCCTAGCAAGCGCAAGGTCCTTGGTTCGATCCTGGTAACCACGTATGATATTGGGCGTGGTGACTCACACACACCAGCAATCAGTACCACACCCCAAATCCATTCCTTTCCATTCCATTCCAGGCAGGGTGGCTCACATTTGTAATCCCAGCACTCGGGGAGGCAGAGGCAGGAGGATCGCTGAGTTCGAGGCTTGTCTGGGCTACATAGTGAGCTCAGGGCCAGCCTGAACTATCAAGCAGACCCTGTCTAAAAAAAAAAAAAAAAGAAACAAAAGAGGAAGTAAGTAGAAGAACAGAAATAGTGCCCAGAAACAAACCCACATGTCTACTAATGCTTGCTGTATGGGGAAGATCATAGAAGAAAGTGACGTATATAATAAATTGGGCTGATCCAACATGGGACAGGAGGCAGCAGTGTCTGGGTGAGAGGTTGGAAGGTTCTATGTGTCTGTCTTTGAAGTCGGAGGAGAGGCTGCACTCAAGGGTTGGGTTGCTTCTTGAGGTGGCAAAGACCAGGAAACTGATTCCCAGCCCCACCTCAGAGACTCCAGAAGGAACACACCTCTGCCTACACCTTGACAGTGGCCCAGTGAAAGTCATTTGAGGGCTTTGTTCCTCCAGAACTGGCAAATATTAAGTATGCTGCTTTACCATCACTATGTCTATGGTAATCAGTTATAGAAGCTTCAAGAAACTACCAATCCACGTAGCCATGGGCACTGTGAAATAAAATGAAAACATAAGCAGAAGAAAAATTTTGCAAAGCATATAACTGACAAATGATCCAAACCAAAAAAAAAAAAGTGTAAGGTGAACTATAGATCAGCAATGGAGTACTAGAAAGCAGGTGAAGGATATGTATAGAACCCACAGAGGAGACCGTCTCCATGGCCAGGAGAAATAAATGATGCTAATCATCTTGAAAATGCAAACTAGAACCACAGGGAGGTACCATTTTAATCTCATCAAAATTAAAAATCTTTGACAATGGCAAGTGTTCCTGAG
>PVIC010011640.1:20536-41149 GCA_004025085.1 Thryonomys swinderianus | reverse complement strand
GTGATGAGGGGAAGGAATAAATATGATACAGAAAGAAAATAAAAGAGCATGTATAAAGGGGGGAGGAGGGGGGAGTGGGTAGGGATATGGGTAAAAATGAGAATTAACTTGTGGCATATACTGGTACAAATTTCCCAATGCTATATGTGATTTTGAGATGTATATAAATTGTACCAATAAAGAATTCAATTAAAAAAAGAGTAAGTTTTGTTTGAAGGAACTATTGTAATGAGCACAGAACATTCTGTTGAACTTAGGAATAATTTTTATCCTTTTGAGTAGTTTCATAAAGTTTCATTGAGAAGAATAACCATTAATGGATTGTTTTACAGGGGGAGATATATAAGCATAAAGCATTTTAAGATGAATAAGACCAAGATTCTGTTAAGAGAGCATAGAGAAGCTCAAATAATTTTAATTATTAAAATATAATAAAGCCATAACCATTACATTGAAAAGAGAGAATGGAAAGAAATCAAGTAGAGCTTAAAATTCTTCCCAACATAATTTTTAATATAAATGATTAAGAAAATGTCAAGTTTTAAGGTTTTTTTTTAAAATACAGGTACTATCAAAGATGTATTTAAAATCCTGGGCATGGCACAATGAGAGAACACAGACACCTAAAAAATTCTAAGTCACTGAGAATTATCTCCAAATTGACAAAGTTGCTGAGTGATGATATATACTTAATATAGTATAATGCCTTTTGCTTCAGAGGAGAGCTGTGTAAAGTCAAATGAGAGAGAGTATTCTTCAATCAGGGAGATCCGTACACACTGGAAGGCGAGTTAATGGCCAATGGCTATTTTAATGGAAATATACACAGTATGTCTTGGTAGATGCACCATCGTCAACTTAAGTTGTTCTGCCAATGTCCTACAAATAGCTTATCCCTATGCACAGATCTCAGAACTTGATCTGTGTTCACCATCTATGGCATCATGTCCCTTGGTTCCATTTTTATTTCCTGAAAAAAGCATAATGGGCTCTTCAAACAGCTTTCCTAGCATCTGCTCTTTTATTATGTAATCCGCTGGTATTTTATTATAAACTAAAATATATCACCTCTTTGTTTAAATGCTTCAGTGCTTGTACTTGTAATAAATTAGAAAATGCATCATGTCATAGGAATCTCCTCCTAATGTACCCCCCTCTGTTCTACCAGCCTTACTTGGTGGTAGCATAATTTTATTCCCTCATTTCTTCTTTAGCTGCAGTGACTATTGAGGTGTACCAGGGTCCTTTTGGGCTTATAGTCTTTACCCTTAAGATTTCTTCTTTCCACCATACAGTCATGTTGCTTCTTTGCTGTTTCCTCATCTGTGTTTGAAATCAAGTCACACAGGTGAAAGAAGCAGGCTGACAGTTTTAATAATGAGCCAAACCTTCTTTTGGAGCGAGGAAGATGGTTGAGATGTAAAATAGCTCCCCGAGCCACTTGCGGTTGGAGGTGACTGGATTACAGAGGGACAAGAGCTGACCTGGCTTTAGGAGGGAGCACGCGTGTGGAAGGGCTTGCCGGTGAGGGCGTGCCCTGCAGACGGTTCCCACTTCACGCTCTGCCCCCTTCACCACAGACACAGCTTTCCTTCACCCGGACCTTCCGCGGTAGCCTCTCACTTTCAACCAGGCAACTATGGACTGGAACCGCTAAAATCTGTGAGCCAAATTAACCTCCCCTCCCTGAAGTTGTGGGTGTCCGGTGTGAGGAGTGGTGTCTCCTGGGCCGGGAAAGCGACGGAGACGGATGGTGCGTGAAGACTGTGGAGTGGCGGGGCCTCAGTCCCAACCGCAGCAGACGACAACATCGAACGCAGAGGCCTCCACTGACCAGTCCCCAGGGCCACCCAGCAGGATGTAACGCCTTGCAAATCATGACCACCTGAAGCTGAACATCTAAGCTTTCTGCAAGGTAGAACATTTCCCCTCCAGGTACATGAGACAGGGCTAAAGGTATTAATGCATAGGAAGTTATAAGAGAAGTCTGTGTCACCCACTGGGGGGATGATGTAGGAACTGTGTAGAGACTGAGGGGCCTGTGCTAAATGTGTGTTACTCCTACTTTATTTATCTTTCAGAGCTTAGTTCTGCACCACTCCCTCAAGAGAACTTTGCTCAATTGTCCAGTCAGTGAAACCTTTCAGCAGAAAGCTCAGAAATTCTAATGTGCTCATTCGTGCTGTGAATTTCTTACAAGGTGCTGTCACTGCATTACTTTTCATACTTGATCAGAAAAAATCCCAGTGACATAGTTATACATACATATACAAGAAATACAGTTTGGGGAGTGTTTTCATGATAACCAAATATGTGGGAATATTATTGAGGCAAACTTCAGGGTATCATCAGCAACACTTTGCATCTGGCTTGGTAATTTGGTTAGGCACAGTTAGGCCCCAGTAATAAAATATTGAAGCATTTCTGTATTTGCATTATTAAAAAACCTGATTAGAATCTGTGCCACTCTCTGGGGTAGATGCCACTGTGTAGCAGTTTGGGTTCAGGTTTTAGTATGTCAACATGAATACTTTCATAATTATGCTTAAAGGAAAAAGAGAAGAGAGATGACACAGTAGCTTGTGGTGTTTCTCATTTGAGTAAGAGCACAGAGAATAATAAAGGGTGCATAAGAGAAAAGAGGGCGATCTCTTGCAAATCCCAATGCGTCCAGCAGACCAGGGGTGAAGGGGTGAGGGACAGTAGGAAGGGAAATAAGTAGGATGAAGATACCCCATGTACAGGAATCTAAAAACCTCAATGGATGTAAGCATTAGGTGCCACAAACATGATAAGAAATTAATCATTTCAACAAGCAGGAAAATGGAGAAAGGTGAATTTGAGGAGGAGGGATGAAGAAGAGGGATGAAGAAGATATAGAAAAGTAAAGGAATTTTTTTTTTGAGACGGGGGCTCACTTTGTGGAATTTTTAATAAGAAATGAGTTGTTTAAGTACATGGATCCATTCTCCAAGATAATTGTAAACTGCACGTACTGCAAAAGTCTACTAATAAAAAAATAAAAAGTGTTTTAGCCTCCAAGCAGCACATGTCATTTTACTCAGCCATTGGGCAGAACAGTTACAGCGTCTTTCCTACTTCAGTGGGTATGGGAGGGATGTTCTTGTACACACCCAGGAAGCAGAGACATACTGATCCTCGTGGTACACTGGTAACAGTGTCTCTTGAGCTAACAAATAAAGGGGATGAAGACATGATTCAGATTTAATAATCTGCCATTTTGATGTCTTGCAAATGAAGTTGTCTAATGTTTTACTAAATCCTGTATTCCAGTCCTATCTTAGGTAATACTTGATATGGTTGTCAGTCTTTTTTTTTATCTGAAAATCACACAAGCATTGGATTTTTTACTTTGTATGAAGACATAACTGGCTATATGATTTATTCCACTAATATTGTAGGTTTTTGATTGGCCAGTAATATGTGGCAATCAAGAATAAACATTCTAAAACAGAAAACTTCTGCAAATAGGCATGGAAAGCCTAAGAAAATAAGACAAATGTGTGGGAATATAATAATATTACAGAACGCTGATGTATAATTGCTATTGTGTTATAACACTTATGCTAGAACATATAGATAGATATATAATTATATAATTAAACTACTAATATGGAATTTATAGATTGTAAACAGCATTTGCTTAATTCTAAGGTCTCATTAATTGGCAGTTTCTTAGGCAAAATATATTTTTAGTTGTATTTATAAATTTTGTGCCCTTTGGACTAATGTGAGTTCATATGATGAAGCAAATGACATAGTAGAAAGATAAAAAATCATATGTTATCAAGATAGGTTAGGAGATTTTGATCAATTTGATTCTTCCAACTTTATTAAAAGTGCCTTTATAATATGATTTATCAAATGGACAAATAATTTTAGAGAGAATGAATCGTTTTTGAATTTCATATAACCTGTGTGTGGCAAGGATGGAATTTAAACTAGTTCAGCTTCATTCTGTAAACTCTGCTAGGCTCTATTAACCAGATAAAGCAACGCCAGTTTGCAAGAGATAGTTTGAAACCTCTTTTTTGAATAAAAGGTAGTACCCTTAGATCAGAGGCCTACATCTCAGGCAGTATGTGTGTGTGTTCATATGTTCTGTCAGAAATGTAAGGTTAGCAATATTTAATTCTTATTCAAACCAATTTGTTTGACAAAAGTTCTGGGGTGAAAATGTTAAAAACTGACAGTATCTTTAGGTCAAAGGATAATTATGGTGTAAGATTAATTTAGTCATATCAGAAGAAATTCATTTCAGACATTTGTCTGGTGTGAGCTCCAGTATTTCCCACTCACTGATGGAAATTTAGGCTTCTGTGAGGAATAAAAAAATATATTGTAGCTCTATATCAAAGCAAAAAGAAATTGTGCTTTTTAGCTAGAGTGGATATAAAATTTACTTGTTTCTATTGTAGATGGAAAAACTAGCTTAGTTTATACCTCTTTTCTTGTTTTTAATTTCTTGAACAATCCTATCTGTCTATACATTGTCAGCTCATTTGATGTTCTTGTGGGATCCTCTATGGGGCAAGGCTATTGTCCAGGCTGAGAAAATAGTCACGGTTTTCTCCGCCTCTAAGTAGGCTAATGTTTCCTAAGTTTGTCCAGAGTCACGATCATGGAAAGGGATCATTCTCTATAAATTTCTTCTCATTCTCTAAACTTCACCATATATCAAATTTGCATTTTAAATCACCATGTATTTGCACTGCATTGTTTTGTTCTCTTTATATTAAGGCAGTGCATACATCACTGTCTTACTATGAAATATATTTCAAGAAAAATTTATTAGAGTAATACTGTGCAAACATATAGATAAGAACCAAAAGAAGAAATTTTTATAATGCTATAAAAACGTGGCTCACAAAGCAGATTACTTTTTTCTTTTTTAACTTTACACAGTCTTTCCCAACGTACCTTTTGGTCTTGTCCATTCTTACAGGTTCATACAAATGACAGTGTCTCCTACTTTTTTTGGGTCCGGTTTGTCACCGTGCTTGAGAGTCACCTCATTAGAATATTTTTTTCTGGTGCTTGTATAAAGTAGTACCTCCTAGAAACTTTTCTCCGTCTTATCCTATATTTTTTTATTTATGATCAATTAACTTTCCTAGGCTTATTTTATTGTCTCTTAGTCACATGAGAACAAACCCCATAGAATGAAGGACTTTGTCCAGAGTAGCTGCTACCACACTCTGCTGCTGCTACTGCATCCCATAGTTCCTGACTGAGCTAAAGAAGGTAGGAACTCTGGGTATATTTTCTTTACTTCACCACAGCTTCAAACCCAACCTGGGCTCCTCTTCCTAAAGCTGTCATGACCTTTTGTCTTAATGGCCTTCTTGCTCAAGAGATGAGATTCCCCTGTGCACCACTTATGTACCAATGAAGAATTCAGTTTAAAAAAAAAAGAGAGAGAGAGAACTGACTCTTTTCCTGAATTGTAATTGGATTGGATTTGAATTCTTCAGCCTTTCCCTCTGTGAGGCATGCGTTTGGACCTGTTCCTTCCTCACTGATGAGGCAAGTTCTCTTGAGGAAGAAATAGCAATTGCCCTGAAAACACGCCTGTCTTGTACATGGTCATCATTCCAGTTCAGTCTGAGTGGCTTTTTCTGCCTGACTACACACTTGGTTTTTTCCTTTGATGATAATGTTATCTTTTAGCCTTTTGCCACTGAGACTTCCTGGAAGTTTGCTTTGGCCTCACCAGCACTACTCTCTTCTAATTGAAGCCAGTCACTTGGAGCCAACTATCAGGAGTTTCCATCCCGCCAAGGTAATTTCACAGGAGCATATACATATCAAGTGCACTGTTATCAGACAGGCCATTGCCACATAGTCCAGGGTGGACTTTACCTCAATGTGTAGTCCAGGCTGGGCTTGAATTTGTGGTGGTCCTCCTGCTTCAGCTCCTCAGTGCTGGAGTTATAGAAATGCACCAACACTCTGTGTACGACATAATATTGCTACGTTGGTTTTTCAAAAAATGCTTTGTACATCCATCTTCCTTTGTCTTGGAAATATTTTAGGAATCAGGAGGCAAGCCACAAATTCAGCTCTATTACTATTACTACCAAACTGCTTACAGTGACCACCCAAAGATGTATATTAAGATCTGTACTATGTGAGGACAGAAAAAAAGCCATAAAGCCACTTATCATTAACAAATAATGATCTGCAATGGGCTGAAACACTTTAAAGGGCATTCCTTGGAACATTTGATTAGCTGCTTATTGGACTAAAGTTCACCCCACTTTTATCTTCTAGCTTGGTGCTATATTGTTACATAGTAAGGCAGATAGGTCCTTTTCCACAGACAAGAAACATGAAGTTTCTATTTCTTTGTAGTGATATCTGGCCTGTTCAACACATTGCTTGATTTAACTATGTAAAATTGTAGGATTGAAGTCTTTAGAGTTTAGATGCATACACTTATAGCAGTAACTTGAGTGCATTTTGGGGGGACAGTTTAAATGTATAATTCTGGCTTTATCAGTTTCATGATCTAAATAGCAGAACAAATGGGCTACTTAGGAGGTCAGCTATGTATGTGGGTGGGGGAAAGGCAGCAGAGGTGACAGGACCTAATGTGATGGAACTCAGAAGGCTGAAAGAACTTAGGAATCTTTTAGAAAATTGTCCCTACATTTATATTTAGTCCCCATACCGCGAACATTTATAAGACCAAATTTTAATAATTTTTATTATTTGACATTAAATTGATAAAGAATTGTGGTTGGGGCATTACAAAGAAGAGTTATTTTTTAAAAAAATATATTTGATGACTAATGAAATTATGTACCCAATGCAGAGATAGAAAAAAAAATAAAACTAAAGGTGTTTTTAAGAGATAAGCAGTTTAATGAGATTCAAGGTCAATAAAAAGAAAAAAAATATGAGTTATATGGGAAAGAAAAACTAATGACATTTAAGGATCTGTAGGACATTATGAATACCATTGCTCAAAATGTAACTTGACTCAGTTGTCCTCTGTGTCAGGACTCATATTTTTGTGAGTAAGGAGAGACTCAAGAATTCAGAGAAACAGGTATGAAGAAAAACTTAGTGTTTAGTAAGAGACAATACTAACAGAAACAATTCTCTAATTCTAGTTTTACACTAAGAAAATTACATTCAATTCCTGAAAAAACTAAAATAAAATATTTAATTGTAGCAATTAACAAATTAAAACAATTTATTATGTAAGTGGAGATTCAGCATTAGTATAGTAGGCTTATCTCTTTGCTTATGCCCCCTTTGCAATCATTAAGGTTATACACAGTCAAGATCTAGTAGGTTTCTTTTAGCAAAAGTTGCCTTACTACTTGCTACAAATAGAGGGGAACGTGATTCACCATCATAGCTATCTACTTATTGGACTTTTCCTTTTTTCTCTTGAATAATTAGACTCAGCAATCCCCAATCCAGAATCCTGTGCTTTCTCCTCTAAGTGTTGGCCTACATTACAATCCAATTAGGAAAAGAATGTCAGTATCATGTAACCATTCAGATTAGAGATGTGAATACCTCTTTTGATGCCTCTCTACTTTGCAGTCAAATTTATTCCTATAAATTTGTCACCCATTTTTCATAATACTTGTTCCTAAAACAAGACTTTTCTCTCCATCTTAACATTATCTTTTCACATAAATGTCATACTTAACATATTTAAGTATTTGTAAATTTCAGGTTTCTTTATATATTTCCCTATCATTCTTTCCCACTCCTTTACTCAATTCTAATAGATAGCCTTTCTAATGTTAAAATCTAATCTTTTCATAAAATCTGTCAAGGAGTATTCATTACCTTAAGGTAAGGAGCAATTTTTATGTTTCTTCCTTACAGTTTAGATAATTATAATTAGATTTTTATAGATTTTTATAATATGTAAGATCTATATAATATATAGACCTATATAATATATATCTATATATAATTAGATAATTATAGATAATTATAATTAGATAATTATAATTTCAGCTACCATTGTAAGAAATAAATGCAGATTGTTTGTCCATTTGCCCAGATTTCACCAAAAGGAATATGTGTATGCCTACAACACATCATAGCTGGGAATTCAATACCAATGCTACTCAGTGCCTTATCTTTTCTTTAGCATGCCCAAATGTAATCTGTGCTTCATACTTGCAGCACTGTCTTCTGCTAAGTCAATTCTGAGGCACTGGTTTTGTTATAACAAATAATAACTACACTGTACAGCAATCAAGATGAACCTATCATGCATGCACCACCGTAGGTTGTTTGTATTGTTGAAACTCTAACAGGTTCACCATTACTAATTTATAGTATTATAGTTTTTTTTTTTTAAATCATGGTGGAGTTATGTCTGTGGTCTTATTAGGAGCTTCATTATAAAAAAGCAGATAGTCTGTCAGAACCATTTTATAAAGGCATCATGTATAGAAAATTCATTGCTGACTTTATTTACCTTATATTATAATGCAGAAAACCACCCAAGGAATAAGCTACCTTGTATGCTTTATCATCCACTTTGCACAATTTTACAGGTGCTGCAGATGCATAAGTGTGAGATTATGTGATTTACATAAACCATTTCATTCTTCACTGCTGAAGTCTACCGTTGTTGTGTGCGATTATCTGCTTTTCAAACTCCATACAAGCTTTAGAATTACTTTGAATTATTTGTGAGAGACTGTAATTATTCCTTGAAAGTTCCCATAAGAAATTCTTGTTACAAATATCTTCTACTTTGGACGTCTAAAAAAAAATAAGAACTTGAAATTTTAAGAAGTTTGTTGTTTTATGACTATCCCTGGTGTTTTACTCAAATTACACACAGGGTGATTAGAGTGAATACCAGTGCTCTGGAGAAATTTCATATTAAGGCCTTATTTTCACTCTTGTGAAGAGATGATCACCCTGAAGTTCTCATCTGCTCACTGAGAAACAGCTTTAAGAAAGAAGCAACACATAAAGCATCAACCAAAGATGAAAGTCAAGATATAAGGTGTGGATTCTTTCCTCCTAACAGCACTTTTACTTCCACAAGTCTCAACCACAGGGTTGTAAAACTGCTTATTTATGTTGGAAGCGGCTGCCTTTTGTATAGAAGGCAAATGGCAATTTCTTGGCACAACTCAGAGTGGCTTTGTAGAATTAGCAAAAGAAAGGGAAGGGATTGGAGAAGGAGACAAACATGCTTTTTCATGATTTGATCAGGAACAGCTGCTGTGGAGTGCGGTTGACTTGGTGTGGAGGATGTGTGCCCAGTTCAAGGAAGTGAAGGTCTTTGGAGGCTCCATTAACAATCGCAAAAGAGACTCATCCCCCACATCTGAAAGCTATATGGCATTCGGAGAAAACCTGCCACGAAAGGAAGCACTCTGGCCTGTGCTGAAGTGGAAATTAAATGAAACAACCTATGGGAGTGAAAATACCTTCTCCACTTTTGTACTAGTTTCACACTATTTAAAATGAATGGAATCTATAATATTTATAAGCTCAGTCCGTTTGCTGCAGGTAGAATTTGAAAAGCAGAGTTGTTAATATAGAAAGATACGGAGGATTAATAGAAACATTTGTTGATGTATCTCAAAGTTTAAGCCAAAGGGATGGAACAAACACATTGCAGAATGTTTCAATCACCTCCTCCACTAGTGTGCTCAGACAAAATCTTCAGCTGAGATCAGAGAACATGGGGTCAATTAAATCACAAAACAACATGTCACGGTAGAGTTTCCTTCTGTTTGTGGGAATACACAGGAGTTCAATAACAGCACGAGATTCTGTAGCTGCTGAGTGTATTTTCTGAATCCCAAATTGATAATAAGTTTTCAGTGTCTTGTTATACATAGCCCAGAGAGGCTATTATTATTATTATTATCATTATTAGACAGGGTCTTACTTTGTAGTTTAGGCTGGCCCTAAGCTCACTATGTAGAGGCCCTTATATTTGTGGAAGAAATTTAAGGTGGTGGTGAGAATGTCTTAATCAGGGGAATAAATATACGTGAATTCTGTCAGAGGATTATAATCTGGGCTACAAAGCAAGACCCTGTCTCAAAAAAGAATAGATACAGAAATTAGTTTGAAGATTAAAAAACAACTTGTTTTCTCCAAAATGTGTATCTGAGCAATTCTTTAACTTCAGGTATTTAACAATATCTACAAAAGAATAATTCCCCTCTAATAATACTGTATTAATGTTTCTTTGTGTGTAGTCATATATAAGATATATACAAAGCAATTTTCAAGTGTTTTGTTGTATTCTTTTTCGTTCCTTAAACACAGCTACTTTTAAGGAGGAGGTTGAGCAATGCAGGTAGCTTAGACATGCTACTGATCTTTAGTAGCAGTATTTTTTTTTTTTTTCTGAGATCAATACAACTCGACTCTGAGAGGAAGCTTAAAACCCGTTGGTGACTTGCTCTGTCCCCTGCCTGCTGGGCTGCTTTTGAGATGTCCCTGGCATCCGGGCTGCTAAAAAGACAAGCGTCCTGGAGAGTAAATGTGACCAAAATAAAAACACAGCAACGGTGAACCAGGCCTCATTTGTGCTCCTTTGAAACGTAAAAATAACATCCAGAAACTCTGAATGCTGATCACATGCGTGGAACAGAAGCAAGGTCCATGTGGAAAGCATCTCATTTTCAGGGCTACACTTCCTGTGGCTGTGCAATGTACAGCATCACTGAAGGCCTGAAGCCTGCTTTCTTCTCTCTCCTCCAGGGGGTAACAGAGTGCTCTGAATGCAACCTTAACTGGCCGCTTCCAGCTGACCGGGGCCATCTGCTGTGGCCTCTGAGACAGTCTCAGGGGTCTCTGTTCCTTCCCCAACTGTGGCAGGGATTCTTTACTCTGTCTTGCCTGTGTCAGCTGCATGATAAATTTCTCTTTATATTCATTTCCTTTTGATGACATTTTTGTCTAAAGGACAGATTTTTAAAAAAAAAAAATTCCTCCAGTCTCTTTGAAGACATTCTTGCTCAATTTTTCTATGGGCAATGTAGAACAAAAATCACTCCAAACACAAGAAAACAACATTACCTAAAAAGAAAAACTAACAAAATAAAACAAAAAAATCCAAGACAAAACTACTCCAAACAAATAAGAACTAAGCAATATGCAATGCCTACACAAGCTCTCTAGAAATGTGTGAGTAAAGCAGGACACAGCAGAGGAAACGTAGTATGATGTAACTTCTACATGTGAACAGACCTGCTCTCCCTGGCTAATGTGGTGATGCTGATGTAGACACTGTCACTCTCTGTTTCTGGTTCTGCTGTGTGAATCAGTATTTCATATTACTCTGCTTCATTGTGTTTTATTTTATTTTATTTTTTCCATTGTATTTTATGTTGACAGAGTGATGCTTAACCTCTCTTTCTTCCCAAAGTCACTGATAGTGTCCAAGTAATTGCAGCATGAACTTGCAATCATTCTTTAAGGTTAAGTGAGAGGCTGTGCACAAAGTGCTCCTGAGCACTTATTCATGCTATGAGTCTGTCACTGAGAGACCAGTGCACGTGCAGTGAACTGGGAGGAACAACAGACGTGGCAATTGAAAACTTAGAATTTTACCAGCTCCTCAGGGAGCTGCAATTCTATAACATTCTGCCTTGATAAATAGAACATGTATAATTAAATCACTGAAGGGCTTATCTAATCATCCTTTAATATGTATGGCAAAATTGATGGCTTCCTTTGGAAAACCATGTGATATTCAATTATCCAATAGTCATATTGTTATTTATATAACATAAATACATATTTTGGTCTTCATCCTCACATCCTGGCACAGAGTTCTTAAAATTCTTTGTAAGTTCCTAAGTAATAGGGGTTCAAGGAAGGTCTTTTGCTCTAATATTTGATTTTTGAGCCTGGATCTTCACACACTATTGCTATTCTTTTGGAATTTCCTGGGTGATAGAAACATTTTTTTTGTTGTTCCTATGAGGTAATTTATGTTGTGTTCCTAATGGGGGAACATAGTGACCAGAAAGGTAAACCCATGACTGGAAGTTGAAAAGCTTTCGCTAGGAAAGAGAGAAATGCTGGAGATTGAGTCAACAGTTAGCCTCGCCTACGTGATGTAACCTTTATTAAAATTCCTGAATTCTGGGGTTTGTGTCCAGAGAATTTTCACCTGGGTGAACATTTATTACCAGGAAGTAGCGTATTCCATATCCATAGTGTTAGGACACTTCCAAAACTTACACTGTGCATCTCTGTATCTGTCTATCCTTTTTAATCTTTTAAAATATCTCTCATAAGTTGATAATAGTGAATATACTTTTTTCTGGGTTCTGTGAGCAGCTCTAGAAAATTAAAGGTAAGAAGAGGATCATGAGAACTTCCAATTTGTAGCCAAGAAAGAAGTTATGAATAACCTAGAAACCTACTGTTTGTCATGGGCATCTGAATGGGTAGACCTTTTTGTGAGACTAAACTTCTGAGGTCTACACAAATTTAAGCTTGTGGTAGAATTAAATTGAATCAGGGACACCTGACTTGTTTGAGAAGGTTGTTTAGGGCTGGAGATTTAGCTCAGTGGTTCCAGTACCTGCCTAGTAAGCGCAAGGTCTCTGGTTCAATCCCCGGGAATCACATACAATACAGGGCATGGTAACTCATGCCCTCTAACAGTCAGTACCTACATACAACAGTGCCTTGTGTGGTGGCTCACGCTTGTCATCCTAGCACTTGGGGGGCAGAGGCAGGAGGATTGCTGAGTTTGAGGCTTGCTCTGGGATACATAGTGAGCTCAGGGCCACGATGAACTAGAAAGCAAGACCCTGTTTCCAACAAAAGGTTGTTTAGTGGAAGAAAGTCACATGTATTTTGATTAGTTGGAAATATTAGGTTAAAGAATGTACTTAGATAAAAGTTTTTTTTAGAATATAAATTGGTAAAAAAAAAAAGAATCAGACTAAGCATTCATTTTCTGAGGCAGTCGAGTACTTTTAATGTTTCATCTGATAAATCCAGGCTAATATATTGCGATCAACTTTTGTTTTTATAGAATGAGTTAAAATGTAGAAATAGAGATGAGAAATGAATTTAGGAAAGCTTGAGTCTGTAGTTGAAATTCAATAAGTGATCTCTTGTTTACAATTTCCACAACTTCTTTCAGTTTTTGAAACTTATGTTTTCTCTACCAAGGAGTAAAATATCTGCCCTTCCGTGTGCTAATATCAGGTGTGAAAAAAAAAGTTTGTATTTGTTTGTTTAGTCTTTTGGATAAATGATTAATAACAACTGAAGAAGAGTTTGTATTTTACATGCACAGAATTGGAAACTTAATTTCCTTTAATGAGAAGATTTAAAGCAGAAGGATAAAGGATGCTCTTTCAAAGTAGAAGAGAATACCAGAAGAGGCTGACACTTTAGTGTTGTGTTCTATCAAGAATTCCATAGCACATAACATGGAACTTACACCAACACAAGAGCAAGAACATAGCCAGATGAGTCTACTGCTGTTACTGGGGAGCTGGAACAAGGAACAAAACCCAGGACAGAGGGGGGTAGAAAAAATTTCTTGAAAAGATACAAAGAAAATAAGAGATAGAGAGGGAAAAGTGGGGCCCTCCCTCTAGCTGCGAGATGGCTCTTAACAGGCTATATACAGGGGTTCATTGTCTAGATTTTCTTAAGAGATTTGGTAGGAAGCTCCAGCAAAACTGTGAGCCAAATAACCACTACCATATAAGAGACTACCAGCTTTTGGGCTCCAGTTTATGCATTATTCATGTAATGTTTGTACAAGGTCCATGTGCCCTTCAGCCAGTGGCCTACCTGATTATCCTCTGGGGAGGTCATAGCCAGGCAAATGACTCTTGAAAGCTGTTCTATAGGATGCCTGGAAGGTTCTGATAAAAAGACTTCATTTTGGGTTTCATGACTCCATTTTGGGACCCACTGTCTGTACTGCCTAATAAAATTCCAACTCATCTCACTAATGCTGTTGTCCTGTGGCACAAAAGGCAAGTGTTTTTGTCATCTTTTTTATTACAATGAATTCATAAAGCTTACCTACTATTTGCATTTGTTCTAGTCACTTTTTTCTGGTGGACAAAAGAATGATATTGTGTGATGGAAAGAGCAAATAAAAAGCATTAGGGATCAACTAAAAGAGCTAAAAATCCAAAAAGTAAGTGAAAAAGTCTGTTACAGTAACAGATTTGTGAAATAACTAAAAATAACACAAAATATGCAAAATAACTATTTTTTAGAAGTTCACTTCCAAATCCTCCACATTAGTTTTCACGAGATTGTTTCAATTTTCATTAAACCTCTCTGTAAAAGAGAAAATTAAGTATTTTCAGTTACTATCTATCATTTTTTTTGTCTCTGTGCAAGTTTGCTCAAAGAACTGATTATATCATAAATGAAATGCTTCACAATTAATAGTTTTTTTCCTTACCAAATTCAGATTTGCTTTTTTCATTGGCAACAACAAAAAAACCCCTAAAATAAAATATTTTCATAGAAATTTTGGGGTTCCTTAGATAAAAATTTTAAGTCTTTTAAAAGCTACCATTATTTCATTCTCTCTCATTTACTTATAGGTTATGGCTGTAAGGCACAATGACATGTTACAGTCACAGATGGAAAGATGAAGTTTTTAATTTCTCATTTGATTTTACTCTTTACTTATTTAGCAGAGACTGCTTTTGAAGTTTCATATGTTCCAGGCAGGGAAGACAAGGAATGACTATGTTAAAGACTAATTAAAGTGGAAATATTGTAATTCCATTATCTTTTCTAGCTCCATCATTAGTTATTTTTCACTGTTACTTAGGCAATGACAAAGAATTAATTTAAAATCTGTCAAATGGCATCCGGTTTTGAAAAGAAATGCATGTAAATTTGTAAAAGAATCATTTTTTTTCTAATTACATGGACTAGAATAAATTTGGAAAGTAAAAACACCAGTATTAAATATGTCATTTTAATACTAAACCCTTATATACTAAAAACAACAACAACGACAACAAAAACAAAAACAAAGTGAAGGACTTAGTTGAGTTAGACTTGCAAAAGAATGTGTTCCATAAAGCTTTTAGCTTTAAAGCTGATGAAATTTACTATAAATTATTACTTGTGGCTAGGACTGGAAGGCGAAGGTGGGCTGCATAGAATAGCTTCTTCAGAATGTAGAATCAGTCTCTGCTTCTGTCTGTCTGTCGGTATCTGATTCTGTTCCTTTCTCTTCTCTCTCTTTTTGTTTCTCTTTGAGTCTCTGTCTCTCTGTGTTCTGTGTCTCCATCTCTCCTCTCTCTCTCTTTCTGTAATACTGCAAGTAGAACCCAGGATGTTTGCACTGAGTTACATCTTCAGTACTTCAGTTTTCTAATTTTTTGTTTTGAGACCATGTATCACTAAATTGATCAACTGCTAAGCCTGAGCACAGCCTCTCACAGTCCTGAGGCTGTCCATCCTAGGCTTTGATGTCTCTTATGAAAATTGATCTGTATTTTATTGTACATTGGAATCTTTGCTTCTACTCTATATAACATTTTTGTCTTCTGATTATGTATGTATCTGGTTATTCTTTTTTTTTTTTTTTTTTTTTTTTTTTTTTTTTTTTTTTTTTTTTTTTTTTTTTTTTTTTTTTTTTTTTTTTTTTTTTTTTTTTTTTTTTTTTTGAGACAGGGTCTCGCTTTGTAGTTCAGGCTGGCCCTGAGCTCACTATGGTACCCAGGCAAGCTGCCGCGAACTCAGCAATCCTCCTGTCCCTGCCTCCCGAGTGCTGATTATTCCTTTTTATATAGTTCATTTATACCTCCATGACCATATGTAACAGATACTACAACAATTTTGAATTGATTCTAATGAGTTTTCTAATTTTGTAATTATACCATATGAAAATAATGATGATATGTTTTTACTTTGAGACAATTTCATTTTTACATAAAAATCTTTATATCTTTAGTGGATCAACAGTTCCAGAATTATAAATAGTAATGTTGAGACTTGTATGCTTGCTTTCTTTGTGATCTTAACTATTGCGAACATATGATTTAACATAAATGCACCATATTATATGTTAATTTAGGTTCTTATCTACCAGTAATAGATACCAACTCTAGAGAAGTTAAACATGAAAAGAATGCATCAGAAACACATTGGTAAGCTAACAGTTTTAATGAAAAGAGTGAATTATAATCAGATTTACATTCCAACCAACTACCGTCAAGGATGGCAGGTGCTCCTCGTTTATTGCCTGTGGATGTAACAGGCCAGTATGTCGTCTCCCTGTGACGTAGAAATGGTGCATTTCAGTCCCACATGGAGGTACTTCCATTGTCCTGCTTGCTGCCCTTCCCAAATCAGCTAAACATGCTCAAGACTTTTGAAAATGTTGGGTTCTATTACTGAGGACACAAGTCATTAGTCTGGGAGCTTGTGCTGAATTTTCAGGAGATTTATATTATGAATTGGAACATAAAAACAAATCCATTCAGGCTCCAGAATTCTCTTGAATGAAATGAAATTATTATGAATTCTCTCCACACATATATGAAGATAATAGGATTCTTTTGAATGGAAATCCATTCTGTTCCCTCTTGTGCTTGGATTAGTTAACTGTTTGCTGTTAACATGAACGTGAAATCATTTACTTCTTAGACTCTGAGATATGGCAGAAAATACTGCTGGCTGTCCCTTCTTCTTGGGTTAAGATTACAGAGACAATTTTTTATGACTGATATTGTCTAAGAAGGTAACTAAACTGACCACACCAACTTTCAGGCCCTAAATCATCCCTGTTTCCATCTTCAACATTTATTCTAATGTTTTTCTTTTTCTTGCAAATTTTATAGGAAAATGAGCCCAGTGGTTTCTTGGTATTCTTTAATATTTAGAAAGAAATCATTGAGTCCCACACAGACTTTATTTTTCCTGCATAAAATTAGTCAGATGAGAGGTGGGGGAAAGAAGAGAGAAAAATTACTTGAAAAATCAGTAGTTCTCAGCATGCTATTAAAATTCTCATAGTATCTTCGGAAGTCAAAGAAAGCTACTACAGACATTTCTAATTCTGTCATCTCCTAGAAGTTATAAACATCTTGAATACAATTAATTGGAAAATATTGACTCAATTTAGAAAGATGGAAAGTTATCTTTACTCTCAAGAAATTCCTAAACACGTATTTTGGAAGAAGACAAAAAAACTGGGACATTTTGAAGATATTTTCTCATTTATTCTTAGAACAACTATCAAAAAAGTTCTAGTTCTTTTCTTTCTTATTCAGTCCATCTCTCTTTCTAAGGTAAAGATTGACTGTTTGTCCACCAAGAAGCATTGTTTATTAAAGAAATAATATACTTTTTTTCATATAAACAGTGTGTGTGTGTGTGTGATTCCATCCCAGAACTTATTACTTCTTTGTTGTTACATCTTATTTTTATTTGGTATCTTTTATATTTTATGCAAAATAAAAACTATTAATTTTTTCTTCATCTTGTCACTACTCATACTGCCACATAATCTTAATAGAGTTAGTGGCTTTCAAGCCACTTTCTTCAACTGTTCAGTGACACACATTCTATAAAAAAAGTTACTTTGTCATATTCAAAATTTTAATTATTTTTCTCATATTAATAATTTTTCCACAATTATCCCTGCATTTATTGAATTGTAATTATTTTGTGCATCTGTTCATTTTCTCCCATAAAGTAAATCCTATAGTAGATTTCATTTTCAGATATAACACCACTAAAACTCCAAGTATCCCTTTCACTACCTTCAGTGACTTGTTTGTGCCATCATTCTATATAGTTCTATACTCTCAACATTCTGTATAATTTTATAACAAATTTAGCTTATTGTTACATTTGTTGACTGATTAAATCTTTAAAAAAAAGAAACAGCACAAGTCAAATCTAAATTATCTTGAGCTGCTCCTGGAAAGGATTGGTCTTCACTGAGTTTGAAGCCTATGTGTATTGACTATGGTAAGGCAATTGAGGTTTGAATCTTTTTTGTTAGTGTTCTGAGTGTTTACAAGGGTGTGGTTACAATTTGGGGCAAGTTCATTTCCAGAGAGGACAGCTAACGTCATGCAGAAAGCTCCTCTATGTGAAAGAGAATCACAAGAGAACACACAAAAATCTCAAACAAATAGTATTTTTAAAATTCTAGTGATACATCTCACCAAAGTTCAATTAGTATGACCTACCTTACTCTCCATTTAAAATAGTCAGTTCTTTCTTACTATATTATTTAAGTAGTCAGTTCTTTCTTACTATATTCGCTGTTGACCTATTATGTGACCATGACTCAGATCCCAGTATAAGTTATATGTGAGTGAAGTTTTGCCAGAATTTGATAATAGTATGTGTAACCTCCAGTCACCTCATGAAAGGAATTATTAAGTATTACCAGACACTTTCCCTTAAAATAATACTTGTATTTTTAGGCTGTTCTGAAGTTAAAAATATTGAAATTCTTATTATTTATGTATTTTGCCTTATTTTTCTAGCATGAGTCTTGTGTTCACTGAAATTTAAAATTATCTTAAAACATAATGTTCACTGATTCTAAATGTTCAAATATAGCTAACAGTGTAATACAACTCAGATAGAAATTAAATTGTAATAGTTTAAATTGTTACTGAAAGTGCCAAGCCCAACATCGTTTTCTTTTGTGACCTCTGCTCAATAATAAAATATCCTCTCTTTCTCCTTGGCACTTTTGTTTTCTGCTTTTTAAGCCCCTTAAGGCACCTAACGTTTCCAAATAGAATTGTATGATTTAGGCATAATGGCATCTGACAGAGGCAGAGAAACAGTCATTCTTAAAGAATTTATGGATTTTTCAGAATGCTATCTGGGATGCCACCTCTGCCCACATCACTGATTCATGAGTTCATCTTTGGCAAGACAGCCACAGAATTACTTTTCTACAGAGGACTGATAGCTTCTTTGGGGAGAAGAGGGTCAGCTTGTCACTGAGTGAATATCATGCAGCATAAAGCCCGAATGGTGTAATGCTATAAAAAGTCATCAAGTATTTTACAAAATGAGGTTCTTGCTGCTTGGATTCCATCAGGCAGCAATCTTTCCTCTGATAACCTAAAGTCACTTCATCTCTCTCTCAGAATTCCCCTGCCTCTAGCTTATCGCTTTTCCTCTAAAGGGGATTTGATGTTCTGTCAGCTTTCCTATTGTGTTTGGGACTGTTTTGTGGGGCCAGCCTTTTAAAGTAAATAAACAATCTGAACAACAAGAAAAAGATCAACTGGTCTTCTCTTGACCACATTTCATAAGGTCTGCAAACTTTTTCAGTGATTGATAGCATTATAGGCAATTTATATCATTGTTTTGGTTTCACGTTTCCAAATCTTATTTAAACTCTTTTTAAAAAGTAGCTTCTCTTTCTTAGAACTTGAGTTGCAGATAGTAAAAATTCTCCTGGTATTCATAGTCCTACCCCCTGCTTGATTCTTGACAAACATCAACTCCTTCTGTGAGATCTGAGATACCCCTAATCAGCTGAGAATGGATTAAAGCCTTACAGATAAAACCTGAAACTAGGAAAGTCCTTGAAGAAAGTATACTGGAAAAGCTCCTTGACATTGGCCTTGGCAATGATATTTTGGGCATAATATCAAACCTCTGGTGACTAAGTGAAAACCAGCAAGTGAGACTATATCGAACTAAGAAACCTTCAACATAATAAAGAAAACAAATAATGCAATGAGAAGAAACTCTTTGGATGGGAGCGATATGAGCAATCCAGATATGTGTAGTGAAGACGTAGTGAGGAACTGAGACAATGAGAGCATGGAGACATTAAAAAAAATACTCAAATGATCCGAATAAATGTTTGTCCAAAGGAGTTATTTTAAAACAAATGGCAGCCAGGTCTATGAGAAGGGCTCAGCCCCACTAGTTATCACAGAAATGCCAATCAACGTCTCATGAAGTGTTACTTCATGCCTAATATGATGATTGATTTTAATGGGCCAAACAGTAATGTGTGGTGGTGAGAGTGTGGCTTATTAGTCCTGTTGGGGGACCAAATATCTAGCTTTCTAAATTTAAGTGAAGAGAGGTTTGTTTAGGATGCAATTTTAGAGCCCCGGGGAAACAAAATCATGGCAGAAGTAAAGCTTCTTAAATCAAAGGAGCCAGAAACAGCAGGGGGTAGAACCAGAGAAAAAAGAGCAAGGGACCACCAGTATGGATCCCAAAGACACAACTCCATGACCCACTGAGACACACCCAGAAGTGTGTTTCGCTGATTCTCTCGGCAGTGGTCAAGGCAATCATGTAGACCACAAAGCTTAGGGCACATATGGCTAGAAAAGAGAACTTTTGTACACCTCTCGAAACTTAACTAGGTGCCATCCCTGTAGAAAACAATATAAAGCTTCTTTAAAACATTAAAAATAAAGCTGTCATGGGCCGGAGGGTTAGCTCAGTGGTTCCGGCGCCTGCCTCGCAAGCGTAAGGACCTGAGTTCGATCCCCGGTTACCACATATAATGCTGGGCGTGGTGGCTCACGCCTGTAATCCCAGCACTCGGGAGGCAGAGACAGGAGGATTGCTGAGTTCGCGGCGGCTTGCCTGGGCACCATAGTGAGCTCAGGGCCAGCC
>PVIC010011640.1:0-20436 GCA_004025085.1 Thryonomys swinderianus | reverse complement strand
TTATGTATTTAGGGTGTAGGGGTTGTGGGTAGGGGAACTGGAAAAAATAGAATTAAATTGTGTCATATACTGGTACACATTCCCAATATTGAGTGTGATCCCAGTGTGTATATACAATGTACCAATAAAGATACAAATAAAAAAGAATTGTATTTTCAAAAAATTAACTTTGTTGACATTTATTAGGTGAATGAGCAAGATACTGAAAGTCAAATGCTACACAATCTCATTTGTAGGTGGAATGTTTCCTTGTTATTCGAAAGAAACTGGCTTCAAGACCCTGTAGATACTTGAATCTATGACTCTTCAAGTCACTTATATAGAATGGTCAACTTTTCTACATAATTTGTGCATATCCTCCCATATATTTGAATCATGTTTAGAATATTTGTAATGCCTAACACAATGCAAATGCCATGCAAAATCTCTAACACTATACTTTTCAGGAAACATTTATTTTTAAAAAATGCCTGTACAAATTTAGCACAGATTTTTTTTTTGTTGTTGTTGTTTGTTTCCAATATTTCTGGACCCATGGTTGATTAATTTCAAACTGTGGAACCTAGAGATACATAAGACTTTACTCTAAACAGAAGCAGGGAGTAGAATGTTGATTAGCAGCAGTGGGGATAGTGGATAAGAGAATAGAAATGGTGTTGATAAGAGTATGTAAGTCATAGTCATGTAGATTGAATAAGTCTAAAGATCTGACGTGTGATGTGATAACTAAGTTAATATTACTGTACTCAACACTAGAATTCTTAAGGGAGGTTACAGGTACTTCTGTGAGTTACACAAATAGCTAACTATATGAAGAGAAAGTCATATTGATTTGCTTGCTGTAGTAGTTGTTTTATTATGATGTGTATGTACATCAAAATATACTGTACATCCACATAAGTACTATATCATACAAAACATAACATGAACATTTTTCTCTAATTTCTCAAAGTTCAATAACTGAGTCTGCAATGAACTAATGGTGGCCAGATTAATAGGAGGAATATAAATGAATTTATAATTTGCACAGGAACATTTGAGGAAAAATAGTGACTAACCTGAAACCAAGTGAATTCTAGAAGCTTCCATGTTCTCAGGATTGACATGGAGAGGGAGCTGCTTGACAGAACAGCATAAATGATTTTGGGGAAAAATGATTTGGTATCTATTTGTTGTTATTTCTGAATGAAATGAACATATATAGGTCCTTCACAGGAGCAGTTAGTATTAAAAAATGAATGAATACAGCTTAATGGAGACCTTCTAGAATCTTGTCATTCAAAAGGCAATATAAACACCACTAGGAGCTTCTTAAAAAAATAGTTTTGAGTTTCATTTTGGGTGCATTGAGTAAAAATCTACACTTTGTCAACATCCCCAGGTCATCTGAATGCGGGTAAAGGTGTAAGAAATACTGTTCTAGGTACATCATTAGACTTCAGTTAATTTTTCTTTTTTTGGTACCAGGGATTAAATTTGGGCCCTTGTGCTTCCAAAGTAGGTATGGTACCACATGAGCTAAATCCCCAGCCCTTAGACTTTAGTTATTTTAACATGGTCCTCAAGACCAATGTCAATATAAGTAAGTATTAATTTCATTGTAAGACAAGAAATCTGGATTTCAGAAATTTAAGATAACCTCCTCAAAGTCATATAGGAAGCAAATGATGATGAATTTGTAGAAGTGAATTTGATAGTCTTATTTGAAACATTGTGCCCAATTCCTAACTCTGCATAAATACCTGTTACTGATTTTTTTAAATAAGTTAAAGTCTGTTAAAATAATAAAGTACTCTCAGTATTTTTGTATTTCTTCAAAATATTAATCTACCCCTATATATAATATATCTGAAAAGAACTGAGACATTTTCTGCTTGCTCAATGAGCTAAAACTTTGGAAATTGGTAGGGGATGTACCAGAGTTAACATTTTTCTCTACAGAATTTAATATATGAATGTTTATAAACTTCACCTTCTGTGTGTAAATGTGATTTCAAGCTTTCATTATTTGTTACTCAGGGAAATACTAATAAAAGAAAATTAGTTCTTTTTCTCCTAACTACCATGGTAAGATTTAAAGTGTAATAAATAAGGATTTTAATAGCCCAATTAAATAGAATCTCTGTAAAATGGATGAAAAGATTAATGTTTAAAAAAATCTTCTCATTTCATGGTAAAGATTTTACAAATGTTTCTGAACTTGCAGCCTGTTAGTAGATATTCAGAACTAAAACAATGTGAACTCTTAAAATGAATAAAATAAAATATTTTGTTAATTATATAGGTAGTTTAAGCTTACCTAAAATAATAATTATGCTTATCATTAAAGTGTGGGATAGGTAGCATTCAACATAAACGGGGGTTATAAATGTAAGGAGTAAATTTTGTAAATGAATAATTGGAAGGGACTTGATGAGTGATTTTAATGAAAGAGTCAGGTTAGAAATATAGTTTGAATATAAAAACATTTTAATTTCCAGGACACTTTGGAATAGTTTATCGAGGTAACAAAAGAACTCTCAAAAATTGAAGTTGCTTGCTTCCTTTATCTGTAAGTTAGTCTCATAGTTCCATAAAAAATTTCAAGACTAGTGTTAAGAATGCTTTAAAATAAGGAGCTAAGGATTATTCTGTACAGATTCATTAATTTGCAGTGTACTAAAATATAAAATTAATGAGTCCCCAGTTTTAAATATTTGTCTTTAAGCTCTTGTTTATAAAATGTGGCCCAAACATTAATTTTTTACTAACAATGGTTTCATTTTAATACGCAATTTGTAAGTAACAAATTTCCGTTATTTTTCTCTTTTGAAGGTAAATAAATGGCAAGTTCTTTCCCCCTCTCTGATGAGCAATCTCTGTCAGTAACTTTTTTTGTCTTTTGTTTGTTTGTTTGTTTTTTTGAGATAGGGTCTCGTTTTGTAGTTCAGGCTGGCTCTGAGCTCACTATGTAGCCTAGGCAAGCTTAGAATTCAGCAATCCTCCTGTCTCTGCCTCCTGAGTGCTGTGATTACAGGGGTGAGCCACCACTCCCGGCACTGTGGTACATGGTATTGATTGTTGGTGGGGGTGAGTATCCACGCCCAGCATTGTATGTGGTAACTGGGGATCAAACTCAGGACCTTGTGCTTGCAAGGCAGGCATATATGTCTTTCATTTAACAGATATATGGAGTTTTTAATGATCCAGGATTTTATAAATATTGATATAATGTTTAACAATCTTACTCATATCTCAAAATGAAGTTCTAAGGAGTTTTTCATTATACCACTCATTTAAAAATTTGTGGAATTAAAAGAGTATGGCAATTGCACATACATGCTCACATGTGTACTTAGCTAATATCTTTATTTGCATTTTATGTGAACATAAAAGTACCTTTGTAAAACCAGTAACATGGCGCTTGGATTTGGGCTAACAACCAGTTTTCTAAACGCATAGGAAAGAGTGAGTTACAGTTGAAATCCATCTCTCTAAATCTTAAGAATATGCAGATAGCACTTTGTTAATATAAAATAATACTGAATGCTCATCAGACACCTTTAATATCTTTCTAAAATGTTAATTGAATCCGTGCATAGCTGGAGGCTGACATGAGTCAAAACATATATAATTTTTGCACTCAGATACAGTTCTTCAGGAGAACATTATAGAAATATATCAGAGTTTCAATCCATTTGTTAAATTGCATAAATTTTGAAAACAGCTCAGAGCTACATGCTCAGCTATAAATGTGCTTGGAGAAACTGAAGAAAGCATGTAACCCTTCTCTACTCACAAAATGTTCCATTTCAAGGCTGGTAGCTCATTCCTCTGAGTAACAGTCTTCTGTGTCACGATAGAACACAAAATTCTCTACACAGTTTTATGTGCATGAAATTTATTTGAAGAATTCCTCAAATAATGAATTTTCTCAATGTGTTTTAGCAATTCAGAGAACGAATAAATGACAAAACTATGCATATGAAGTTTATAATTTTATAGGACACATATATCTTATATATACATAACGCATATGTTTTTTGCCATACACACACACACACAATGTTTGTGTGTTTCTTTGTGATCATTACCATAATATAGGTAGAAAAGCTAGCTAGACATGTGGTAGGCAGATAGATAGAATTGGCCCTTGGAAGCAGCCAATTTGGAGGTTAGTGCCAGAAAAAAAAAAAGTTATCCCACCCATGTAGGATAAATAGCTGTGACTGATATTCCAAATAGGCAGTCACCTGATATTCTAAAGAGGACACCAACCTCCTGGGGTGGAGGGCTGAGACTTAAACCCACCTCCCCGAAAAAAAGTCTGACTCAAAAATTCCTCTTCCCTTGTTACTGACTTGACATTTCGTTGGATCTCCATTTAATCAATGTTAACTGAGTAATTATACTTGTTGTAATTTTATTGGTTGATTGTGGCTTTGTCTATTTTGTGTGATACCTCTTTGTACCAGTGTTACCTAAGCTAGTGTATTTTCAATGTTACTGATGGATTGTAATTTTGTCCCACTTCAGATCTGCCTCACCTCATGGTTTTGCTCCATAAAAAAGCCCTCTAAAAAGTAAAGTAGGTGGGTTACCCACTTTTCCGGGTTCCCCCCTTCTGCCTCTCTTAGCCAGAAAAGCTTTCTGTCTCAATACAGTTTTCCTACTCAAACCTCCGTCATTCCTAAAATCCATTCTTCAATTTTTAGAGAATACGAACTTGGGTTTCAGGTGGGGAGCTAGGCCCTGCTCTCCCGCGTAAATAATACTAGATGTTTCTTCTTATTTGGTCCTGGGATTGAACATGGGCCCTTGTGCTTCCAAGCTAAGCATGGTACCACTTGCGCTAAATCCTTGGCCCTGTTAGACATTTCTAACATCTGAAATTCTTTTCTTATCCTTTTGCTATCCCTTCTTCCTATCGTATTGTCTATCCAGCCGTTTGCTCTCTAGTACACAGTAAATGTTTTCTGTGACTATTTATTAGAATGCACTTTTTAGGACATTTTTTTTATAAGTACAATCATATCATGCTCAGCTTTAGCTAAGCTTCAATAATGAAGTAGCATGCATAGCAGCCAAATGGATTTCTGGATTTTTTTCAATGCATATAGCAAAGCTCCTGAAGTGTAGTACCATAGTGTTGATTTGTTATTGGAAGGCCTAGGGAGACCCTCAGCAAGCCAGGGCAACCCAGAGTCTCTTCTATTCATTCCAAAGTGACTTAATGATAGGATATTAATTTTTCTGTGCTCTATATTCTCACATTTGCAAAATCCTGCATTATATAATCATAGAAAGCCATTTATTCACTCCACACACATTTTAAATGGAGAAATTATTTACTTACGTATAATCAGATCAGTTACAAAGAAGCTATACATCTCTTTCAGACAAAATCAATTATAGTGTGAGACTGAAAGTTGCTAACAATACATGACTCTCCTTCAGTAAATGGTGTACATTTTGGCCACAAAATGCAAAATCATGTACCAGGATGAATATGAATTTTTGGCTTATATAAGAAACATGTTGGATACACCTTGAGGACACATTAATAAGTGAAATAAATAGGTCACAGATATGTAAATAATGTATCTTTTCTTTCATATGAGAAACTGTAGATGTAAATGAGTTCTAGAGTATATAATAGATTTTGTGAAATAGGTATTTGAAGGGAATGTGGTAGGGGAAAATAAAGAGGGGAAAGAATAAATATGATTTGAAAAGAAAAAGCACATGTATATAGGGGTTGGGTATTTGTGGGGTGGGTAGGGATGTGGGTAAAAATGAAAATTAACTTGTGTCATATACTGGTACAAATTCCCCAATATTGGGTGTGATTGTGAGCTGTACGTAAAATGTACCAATAAAGAATTCAATTTAAAAAAAAAAACGTGTCAAAGAAAGTGGCATAATTTAAAAAATTGAACCGTGGGACATGATTTTATAAGCAATTCTATGTAATTTGTAGGAAAATAGTCTCATGATTAAAATTATGATTAGGCCTAGTTTTCTTGTCTACACACTGGCTATATCATATCCAGACATAACTCCATTTTCACCTCTGGTCACAGCTAAAACTTTAAAGATCCAATGATGCTGTGATGCTCTAGGGCAGGATTGCACCTGCTGAAAACATCCTGACATTAGACAAATTCCTAATCCACAGAGGGTTCACATTGTTCTAGGATGTACTGAAGTTGTTGGCCTCTGAGTGGCCAGTTACATTTGTCCAGTGTACTGAATAAAAATGTGGCAAGTTCAGATCTTATGTCTTTGCTACCAAAGTGGCATTGATCAGATCCAAGCTCACTTTCAAGTCTGTCTATATATTAATTAATTTTCCCTGTACTGTCAGGCTCACAGGAGACTAAAACTTAACTTCAGAGGTTCTAGTTATGTCCCCTTTCCCTGCTACCTACACCATGAAAATTACAGTAAGTGATAAAAGCTATGAAAAAGATTAAACAGATGAATATTAGTTTGACATATAGCCCAAATTAAATTTTATCATGAGTAATAAACTATGATACATCCATAAAATGGAAAAATACATAGCTATTAACATGAGTGATGTGGATATCATCTAAACTCACACACAAAACGTTAAAAGTAGAAGATTAAATGAAAAAGACCAAGATACACACACACACACACACACACACACACACATATATACATATATATATAAACATATATATATATATAGAGAGAGAGAGAGTTCCGTTTTATTACCTGAATTTTGAAATGTGTGAATTATGAAATATTTTTCTCCTATTATGTTTTTAACACTCTTTTCTTTCTTAGCTCTGGGAAAACAACAGAGGACCTGATTTGTGCTGAGCAAATCCTGTACCACTGATCTACATTCTCAGGTAAGTCTCATTTTATATTTACAGAAAAAAAAAAAACTAACCCTGTTGGAACTTCTTTATAGGAATGTCTTGATTTGAACTAACTTGAGTTGATCTGTTGTCATTATTTATTTAAATTACTGTGCATATGAGCAGAGATTGCTGAAGAAATATCCCTACATTGGATTATGGATAACACTCAGTTCACAAAGGTATTTCATCAGGTGTGGTGTTTTATTATCTTTCCTTCCAAATACCTGAAATCTGTCTCCATAAAAATACTTAATGGAAAATTTTTTGAAGAAATATTATAGTGAAAATTTTCAAAGATTTAGGATTATTTGCAATATATTTTCATTACATGATTTTTCTGTAATAATATAATCCTGAATTACTTATATTAGTGATAAGGGGTAATGAAGACTTGAAAGCTAAATAGAACAAGAGTGATAGAGATATAGATTAGAGACAGTTTGTGATAGAGCAGTAGAGTTATAGATTTCTTCTTAGACATACTAGAAATGACCATTTTCTGAGTGCATGCACTTCCTTCTGTTATCTAGGGTAACCTTCCTTTTAAGGAAAGAAGTAACTAATAATTTGTACTGTATCTTTATGTGAGCCACCGAAATTAGGTGATTGGAGGTGATTTAATCCTGTCTTTATGAAATAAAACAATATATTCAAATTATTATAAAGATACATTGAAAAAATATAATCATGCATAATAGTATTTATGCATATGAGTAACCAGGGTGAGACAATTTTCCAAAGAGATACTTAGAGATATGGTGCCCATCTTTAAAGAACTTTGAAGGTATACAGAGGATTCTATTTGGGCAAAACCTTCAAAGTGCATTCACAAAGGTACTGATCAAATAGTTCCATTATGAAATATGAATATTAAATTAGCAATGAAATACTCTTATTATAGGCAGCAAAGTTAGGTAAAAATTATTACCGCTGGGCGTGGTGGCTCACACCTGTAATCCTAGCACTCGGGAGGCAGAGACAGGAGGATTGCTGAGTTCTAAGCTTGCCTAGACTACATGGTGAGCTTAGAGCCAGCCTGAATTACAAAGCGAGACCCTGTCTCAAAAAACAAAACAAAACAAAACAAAAATTACCTAGTAGAGGGACTGAGCCCTCAAGGAATTGTGCAAAAAATGACATTAGAATTGTGACTGGAGCCACTACTGAAGAAGGCCAGGCCTCAAGATGAAGATGCATTGGCTAGGCCTGCATGAGCCCCTATTAGGGAGGCAATAAGTTGAGATAATACTGTAATTAGCACCACCTGGTCCAAACAGGCATCAGTCACCAAGGTGAGTGACCAGAGCGTCCAGACCCAGCCCTTCTCCAGAATGCCTTTGTTCATTCCATGTACCCTGGGTATGTGACTCGTTTCACTCTTAGACTAACACTGTCTGCGTGGCTGTACTTGCAACCCTACAGGTTGTTGGAGTTTGACCCACATGGTACTCACACTGTGACTTTGTTGTATAAATTCCATCCGACAAAGGGTCTCAAGGGCCACTTGAGACACTTTTTGGGAATCCAGGAGCTATTCTTCTCTCCTTATTTCTTAATTCTCCTAACTTCTTCCCTTCATCTGGCTCATGACTTCATTGCTCAGTGTTGTGGAACCACGAACTGGGCACATTTGTTATTTAAGAGATCGAGAGTTATATTTCTCCTATGGCACTTTGAAGGGTGAAGACTAACTGAAAATTTTAAAAGGATCAAAACTATAAGGTGATTTCTATGATGATGAAATTCCTAAATTTTCAGTAAAACTCTGAATTGGTGAACTTAGTAGTGATTCCTAAGTTCTGAATCATTATATGCTAATTTTAACAGTGACATTTGTGAAATTAAAAGGAAAGAATTAAGAGAAAAAATACATTACTTTTCCTTAAATTCTCTTATGCTTTTGAGAGATTTCTATTGAACAAACCAAAAGAAGCTATAAGTTTATTTTGATAAGCAGCCTGACTTGAGAAACAGTGTTCAATGTTATTGATCAATATGTTATAATGCTTCTTTGTAGGAAACATAGAAATACTGTATAAAATGGTTCTCGGGACAAACATACTCAATATATTTCACACTGTTTGGTTCATAGATTCAAAGCACTCAGTGTCATCTTCTGCTAAACTCTCTAATAGTATAATCCATTCAACTTTAACCCACATTTTTAAAATGTTTTCAGTCACAGAACCTGTGCTGAGGTAATCTAAATAAAATCAGAATTAACTGCACTTTGAAGAAACCCAATTCCTATAAACCTGAAATTAAATCCTTAAAAAGATCATTCACCTATTTGGCTTGATTTACCAGTGAGAACTTGGATTGAACTGACTGCGAGTAATTTTAGTGCTACTTATAAAACCAAACACTCCACTCCAGATTTTGTTCATTTTAAATTTTATTACTTAAAACCCCTGGGAAAATTTTGAGATCTACTGTTACTGTCGAAGCGTTCATTGGTATAGTTGATATCAAACTGTTAGGGGAGCTAACTGCTTTTATCAAAGAAATATTATTTCATATGGAATCCAGCAAGCCCGGAACCCTTTCTTGAAGGCTGTTGCAGAAAAATCTAGAGCTCTACTCCCCTGAAAGAAAAAGCAGAGAGAAGTGTTTGTTAGCACTGAGGTGCTATAATAGAAAAATATTAAAGAATTTACTAAGAAGTTTGGTCAATGTCATTAGTTATTTATTTTTTACTAAATGGTTCTTATTGAAGTTAGATTCCCAACCTCCCACAGAAAAAGGGAGATGTGTAGCAAGCCTTCTGATTACAGTGGAAAAGGACAACTCCCCAATCCTGAGAAAGACATTTTCAGAATGTAAATTTAGCCAGAAGGTAGAAAAAGATTTCCATCTCTAGGGAACAGAAAGATTGTACTATTGCCAAGTTTGTGAAAGAAAAGACTGGAAGAAAAGGAATTTAGGAACGTATTCGCAGGAGGTGAATTGTCTAAAGTTTACTTAATCTGAGGCTGAGGGAGCATTCAGGCTACACTGGTCACTTTCCATCGCCCAGAAGGAAGCTGATCCTGTCTGCTCCAGGAAGGCATGTGGGTCCTAAGGGAGTTATCTCGGGTCGTTTTTGCCCATATGCTGTGCAGAGGGAAGAGCACATTACAGTCCACACATTGTATTAAAAATTATGCATCCACTTCATATTGTGTACACGTGGAAGACAGACCAAAGGCCTATTACTTATCCATATGTTGTATGTTATTTCTGGTTATTGGAGATGATTATGTAAAATGCATGAATTTTTTTATTATACAATATAATAAGTAATTCCAGTCTTCCTGCCTTTACATGTTTTCCAGTTAGGCTTTATTTCTAGTTTATTTTTAGTAAGAATAATATCACATCCTAAGTTCAATACCCAGTACCGCAAAAAAAAAAAAAGAAAAATAATAATAATGTCACAAGATGACTCTCAAAACTCTTAAGTTATTTGGAAAAATAAGTAATAAGAATAGCTTGAAAATCATTTGAAGAATTTATGATAGATGGTAGAAAAAAGCTATGTGATGAAACTGAATGAGGTTCAGTTTGAGAATTTATTTAAAACATGTTATTAATTCATAAATTTTTTTTTAACCTTTGGATTCTCAGTGGACATAAGGAAAGAGCTCCTCTTAATCCTTTGTTATAAAAACCATAGATAACATAATGAGGATATACAAGACTTAAAATTGACTTTAAAGCAGAATTACAAAGTTTATTAAATCTATGAAAAGTTTATAAAAGATGAGATATAAGAAATCATCTGAGAGACAGGGTAAACTTTGAAATTCATTGATTTCTATGAATGCATTCCTTCACTGTACAGAAATATATGGATTTTCGAAGTGTAAGTTGGGGTGAATTTCCTTTGAAAACGTTTGGTCCTCACAAAGAAAGAAAACCTATACAAATTTCCGACTTATTTTCCACAAGGACTTTTGCTTCACCAAAGATATTGGCAAAATAGGGGAGACTGTTTCATTTGTTTGGACATGCCCACATAATGCTGCCGTCCACTGCGGCAGGGGGTACGTTCCTTAGGTCATTTCGGAAGTCCACCAGTTTAATTATTTGTGCCTTTGCCAGGGCTGCATATACTAGGGCACACATGATAGGAGGTGGGGCATCTGAAATCCTATACAATGTAAATAGTTGTCTTCAATTTTCCCAATATACTGTTGGTCCTTCAGAATATATACATGCATATATTTATAAACAAGGATAATTAAGGAAAAAGCTACATTTCCCAAACTACCACAAGAAGAAGTAATGGGAAGAAAATATCTAATATATAGACTCAGTCAGGCTGAGATTTCATGACTCTTTGTTAAAGCCGTTTAAACGGAGACTGGGCCAGCAGAGGTGGAGGTGGCGATGCCACTTTACTTAAAAGTGCTTTATAGATCTCATGTTCATGAGGTGGTGACATCAGGGAAATACATGGACTGTCTACTGTGACACAGCACTTGTAAAAACTGTCTCATAAATTATACAGAATTCTTCTAATAACACTTGCAACAATTGACTCATCATTTGCATTTTAAAATGAGGAAACAGAGGCATGGGAGAATTGTACAATTTTCTAATCTGTGTGTGTCAAGTAAGGTTGGAGCCAAGATTATGCCTACATAATATGATTCTCAAACTCAAGATTTACATCAGCCAGTACACCATTAACTGGAATTCTTTTTATTCCCTTTTATCCTTCATTTAAAATACAGTACTTATTTGATCATGGTTATTGAATAATCTGTGCAATGGTACAAACTACTGAGGATGTCCTAGCTGTCTTTTAACTAAGCAGGCTTGCTCCAGGATGTACCTCAGTGGCCCTGTGTCTGCCCGGTAAGCACAAGATCCGAAGTTCAAGCTATGTATTTTCTCATGTCTGATAAATGTGATTTTATGCTCTCACAGGTTAGTGTTAATCGCTTGCCATTGACAACTCCAGATAGAATTGATGTAAATGGGACTTCTCTTGCCTGAGCTATGGGAATATGTCCTAAGCTTTCTGCTATCGCCAAATTGTGGAAAGCTTGGTGCCATCTACATTAGGGCATCACTACATAGAACGGTAGTAATCGTAGCCTAGAGAGTTCAAATGAAGACACAGTAGAAAGGTGAAAGATTCCTCCTGTGTACTACAGAATTGTAGACAAATCTTACAAGAATAGAAAAGAAAGCTGGACATGGTGGGTCACGCCTGTAATCCCAGCACTCAGGAGGTTGAAGTAGGGAGATTACAGTGAGTTCAAGGAGATCCCAGGACACATAGTGAGTTCAGGGACAGCCTGAACTACAAAGAAAGACCCTGTTTCAAAAAACTCAAAAAAAAAAAAAAAAGAGGAGAAAATGAATTATTTTTCCCAGGCTTTGGTATCTCGTAGATATGACATACATTTATGTTCAGGATCAGCAAAAGACAGTAACAAAATCTGAGAACATTCATCAGAAGTTAGTATTAGTAAAAAGATAAAAGATAGTGTGTAATGAATAATACCAGCTTGTGCTTGTACATTGTTCATATTGTATCTGATCTATGGCTAGACCTAGATAGGAGCTGTCTGTCTACAGTCTCTGTAACATAAACTCCTACTCCACTTCCACCAGCCTGCTAGTCATTTCATCTCTAAAACATAGTCTCGGTCGCCATTCTAATCATAGTATTCCGAAAATTTTATTGAAGTTACTTATTTCCAAGTTTGTCTCAATTTATTCTTCCCAAACTCTCAAGTGTTCCATTATCTAATACAATCCTTGGCGCCACAAGTACTCAGATAGGTTTTCCTATTTGTAATTTCAACTTTTAGACTGTGCTGCAGCCAGTCTCTCAGACGAGTTAGCTGTATGAATGTGCAGAATTCTTATGGGCAATCAGACCTGATAAAACAGCAGAGGATAGGAGCGCCAAACTTCAGATTTCTCTGGGAACTAAGAAGGTGTTACTGAACAAAAATTGAATGGGAACCACCCAGAGAGGAGTCTGTTTTCTCACTGATGTGAAAACTGTGATGAACTTGAGTCAGCTAACGCAGAATTTGTTGCTCAATATGCTGACCATCCACTGATCCTGCAGAATTTGCCATTTCCTAGGACTTTCAGTCTATTACCAGAGAATGACTTGACCCTGTCGACTATGTTCGTTAAAAAGATTCAGATCGTTCCTACTTCATCTCATTTTGAGCTATTTGTGATAATGGAAAGGGAAACAAGAGTAAGAATAATATCCATTGTATTTGAGCCTAATTATAAAGTGCCAATAATTATTTTAAAAGCTTCCCACATGTGGTCTTGATTAATGCACTAAGAAATGCATTTTGTTCCCCTAAAATTCATATATAAAAGCCCTAATTCCGAATATAATGACTTTTGGAGGCAAGGCACTATAGAGTAATTAATTAAATGGGTATTTAAATTTGAGGAGATTGCATTACATTATATGATGAAGGAGGAGGTGGAGGAGGAGGGGAGAAGGAGGTGGCCATGAAGAAGAGGAAGAGCAAGAGGAAGAGGAGGAGGAGGGATGCTGGTTGTCTCCAACACACGAATAAAATGAAAAGTGCCCATATCTGAATGTCACGAAGTAGGTGCTTAACAGAAACCAAATCAGTTTGCGCCTTGATTTCAGGTTCCCCAAAATAAATGTATGTGGCTTTATTGAGTCATCGCAAAGTATTTGCTCCTGTAGATGTAGCGGACTCATGCAGTAAGTTTGGGGAGCAGATTCTGACATGATCCCCATGTTACCAGTTGGAATACAGAGGTGCAGTGCTCTAAGTGGTCCTGGGAATCTGAAAACCTGTGTTCAGGCTCCCGACTCGGGATTGAAGTGCTGGCTCTCTCTTGACTGTCACTGTGAGCTTTGGCAAATTGCATCCGTATTCTGAACCTCCTATTTCTCACTACTAAGATAAGTGTATTATCTACTTCCCAACTTCATATATGAGTCAAATGAGAACTGTCATAAAGTAACTGTGTACATGTTAGAGCACTGCACAGACTCCTACTGTTGTCATTAATACTACATCAAATTTGGAGCCTCCCACAGATTTCTGAAGGAGTTTTAGGCCCCTTATATGCATTTTCTCTCAATCATTTTCTAAGGAAAATTATAATAATTTTTCATGTTGGACATTACTTTCTGAGTATTACACAGCATGTAATTTTGCAGGATAAGTGTAAAACAACCTCCTTTCCCCCTGTGGTAATATCCTTCTATTGGCTAGATTAATCTGTCTTGCATGTAGCACTTTATTATGTATATTTAGCTCAAAAATAATTAACAGAACCTTTAAAAATAAAGAGCAAGGTAATACTACACACCATTTAAGTAGTGACTGGAAATTGTTAGGAAAAAATAAAAAGTTTCAAATTGCTTTTGCCCTTTTTCCAATTCTTCCAAAGTTTTAAAAATCATTTGAGAACAAGAAGAAAAATGCATACAATTGGAACTCATTGTTTTTTAGGATCTTGTTCTGTGTAGAGTGAAATATTCTATACTCACCATTAGAAGTAATAACTATAATTTATAGAAAAGTAATGTGTTGAATGTTGTGTGACGCCCTTGGATTTTATTATCTCATTGAATTTTCACAGTAACTCCTTGCAGTGGGTGTCGTAATTCTTATGATAATGATTAGGCAACAGAAAGGGAAAAGTTTCGTGACTTTTCCTTGCTTTTACAAGCATTACTTAACTGTGTTTCACATCTAAGTTTTTACTCTCCAATCAATAACTGTTGCAGAGATATTGCTTGATTATAATAATATGCTTATAATGCCATATTATAAATTACATTGATAATAAAAACCATTTAATTTTGCTTTTGTCTAATGCAGCTCTTTCTATGGAATGTAGAAATTAGGACTAAAGTTAGCTATTTTATTAAAGATCACCAATCTCTATACAGTTTTCTCTTCTTTTCTTTCTCTAGAACATGTAAGAGGCATATTCACATTCTTAGTTCTCTCTTGCAGCTAAAGTTGGAGGTGACATGTTTTAGTAAATGGAATATGAGGAAATCTTCAGGAAGTAAGCTCTAGGTATAGATGTAGTTGGGACTACCCATGTGTTATGTCTTCTTAAGATTAACACTAATCTGGGCCGGAGGGTTAGCTCAGTGGTTCGGCGCCTGCCTCGCAAGCGCAAGGTCCTGAGTTTGATCCCCCGTAACCACATACAATGCTGGGCATGGAGACTCACGCCCACCAGCCATCAATGCCACATACCACAGTGCCGGGCGTGGTGGCTCACGCCTGTAATCCTAGCACTCAAGAGGCAGAGGCAGGAGGATTGCTGAGTTCGAGGCTTGCCTGGGCTCCATAGTGAGCTCAGAGCCAGCCTGAACTACAAAGCAAGACCCTGTCTCAAAAAAAAAAAAAAAAAAAAAAGATTAACACTAATCTGATGCTTAGGGTTGTGGATGGAAACCATTCTACATAGTCTAAAAGATGGAGGCAGGGAAAGGTTACAAGGATTTAGTATCATGCATTAATGAACATTTAGAGAAGGAGCTGCCTGTCTGCATATTCTAAAATTTAAAAAATTAATCATTGTGGACTAAATCCATTGATATATGGGTAATCTGTTAACTGAACTGGAAAAATGTTTCTTGGTGAAATGTGTAACCATTAAAAAGACTACATACTCTGGGAATTCTAGATTTTGGGCAAGAATTGCAATACTTAGAGAAAGGAATTAATACCAGATATATATTAACTGGACGAATTCTCTATATGGATGTTTCCTCTGTATGACTTATATGTCCTCATATATCCTCTATATGACTCTATTAGAGGGGTCATAGAATTTTCAAAATTAAATAAGATACAGCCTGTCTTCCAACTTTGTATGTCAATATTAAGATAAAGATTAGATGGTTTCTACTACAGCTATTTTTTTCTTTTCTCAATAATCCATTCACTTTTACCTCAATGGGTATCTTGTTTTCCTCTTCTCTTGCTGTGGCAGGTTGGATTTCTATTCCCAATTTATCACTCATTATCATTCATCACTATAGTCATGCCATAGAAGATCCTCATGTTGTAGGTGAGGAGATTTTCTGATGCTTGATTCTGACTTCTGGCCTTTGCTTTCCTTTGGACAATCAATGTGAGTAGATGTGATACGAACACTATCATGAACTGACCTTCAACCACCAATCTTGTTCTCTTCATCCTATAGCTTTAGTTGGTGAACCCATCCTTCCCAGCAAGAGAATGAGAAAAATATTCATTGCAGCACTAACCTAATTTCAGACCAGCCCTGTGAAGATCAGTTAAATAGAGATGATGGTTAATGTTTCTGATTATGTCATTGAGCTATGGAATTAAGTAGTGGGAATTGATTATACACCAATTGTCTCTACTATTAAAGCAAGCAATATCAAAAACTCCACTTCATCTGTATTTGTCAAATTAGCATAATCTCCACCTTAGTAGTTTATTTATAAGTTGGCCTATCACAATATCCAAATTTTCAATAAATTCAGTAGTATTCAATAAATTCAATTGCTGATTATTAAATATGAATAGCACATCTAAGAGGAAAGAGACCCTGTCTCAAAAAACATTATAATAAAAAAGGAATACATTATGATCACATTCCTCATTGAGAATTTACACCTGAACATGATGGGTCTTGATTATTTTTTCCATTTCCCTGCCTTCCCTACAACCCACCCCCCAATCATGAGCTTTGTTCCATTTTCCCCTTTCTACAAGTTTTTCGTGACTCTTCTTTGGTTTCCCTTTCCCCCTCTGGTTCTCCTTTGAACATTTTCTTCCTGTTTCACAATGCCTATCATACATTGTGGACCTCATTTGCATCTTCAGTTGCTCACACTAGAGAAACATTGTGGCATTTACATGAATGTGTCCTATTCATTTCACTTATGAATATGGCCTCAAAGTGCATCCATTTAGCTATAAATGAAAATGACCGTTTTGAAATGGGCAGAAATATAATTTGGTCAAAGAGGTGATAGGCTTAGTTATTTTCTTCCTAAACATAACTTGTTTGCATAATTATAATAATTTTATCTATCACAAATCTATTTTGAGTTATCTTAGCATAAAATACATTATTTTTTTCTAAGTTAAAGAAATATACAGTCAGCATAAATACTCCAAGTTGTTCTAGTTGAAGTGGGTTGGAAAGAACATTCTGGAATGATGTGGAAATTATTTAAAATCCTCTGAAGACATTAAATATTTTAGAAGTAAACCTCTCTAACCTCAGTGTTACTTTGATTGCCATATTAATTAGCAAAGATTTATTTTGCTACACCAAGATTGTATTTTGGTATGCATCAATATAATTACTTTTCAGGTCATACAGTTGGCACAAAAATGAGCATTTGTAGATTTTGTAATATTTCTATAGCCAATAGACTATTTCATTTTCTCTGGCTGACATTTATATGGTCCTTTTGCCTTAACTCTCAGAATGGAAGCAAATATACTTAATGACATTTAAACTTCACTTAGAATATTTGTAAAGTGTTCTAATTTCTGCAGCCTAGATTTTACTACTTGGGAAACTCCAGAGCTCTGCTTCCAGACATGATAGTTGGTCGATGATATAATATCGAGTCTCTTTGAGTTAATTCTACAAGTCCACCCGCTTTGCATATGGGTTTGATGGCAAATATGTGTTGAATTAGAAAGGTTTAACCATTTTGCTTATGTTCATGGCTGCTGGGACCCTGCCCCACATTAACCTGTTTACCCTTCTGCACATGACAAGCAATCGAGCACGTCTAGCAGTTGAGCTCCCATTTTACTTCGAGATATTTCAATTTCTTTTTGTGGAAAAAAAGAAACAGATTCTGGACCCAACTATAGGGCTTCAAAACCAAGAAAGGACGAAGATACACTAGTCAGGGAGACGGACTGTAACCTTACTCCCTTTAATGCTAGTTTGCCATGGCTACCAACTCGGACCTCACAGGTGACTAAGAGAGGCCTTGGCTAGTAAATGCTTCAATACAAAGAGCAAATGATTCCTTTTCTTTGTAATTAAAAAAAAAGCAAGGAAGCTCAGTTTCAGCTCCCACCACCATTTCAAAATTCATTCTCAGAAAATCCTGAAACTCTGACCTCCAGGCCCTAAGAAAGCACCATACGATCTTCTGTTAGGCCCATGCCTGGCTGTCTTACTCAGTGGAAGATTAAAAAAGAAAAATAAAATGGTGAGTTGGTATTATCTTTCACACATGTGGACCTCATCCTCAGTGAGTCAAGACATCTCATTTTCCTGTCTTTTCTTTCCACTGTCATTATTCAAAACATTACATGTTATGTCCTCTCCCTCATTCATACCACATACCATGAATGACACCCCTGTGTACTTAGCTGGCTATTTTGTTAGAACTAGACTTTTTGTCCCTGGTCACCCTGGAATCCCAACATCTCTCCCCTGTCACAGTTTCAGACTGCAATAAAAGCTTTAATAAAAACCAAACCAAACCAAACCACCTTGACTAGGGTCCCCCCTTGAACCCTTCTGAAGGTGGGTGTGAACCCTAAAATGCTTCACACCAGTATTGCCATTCTTGTGGCCCTGTTATATTTTTGGGACTAGGTTAGTGAATATCCTTGTTTGCTGTTTCCTTTTGCCTGGAGTCTATAAAATGTGGGAAGGTGATGTACATGAAACCCACCACGGGGATGCCATGTGACTGTATCATGGGCCTTAGACAAACCCTCTGAAGGATGCACCTGAACGCTGATCCTTTCTCATAGCCTCTGCACAACAGAAAACATCTAGATCAATCATTTTCCCTTTTCTCGTTTAGTCACCTCTTCAGAGGTGGGAATGAGAGAGGAGTGAGGATTCTATTAATCATCGTTGTAGTCAGGTTTGCAGAGGAGTAGATTTAATAGAGAAAAAAAAATTTTAGGGTTGTTTTACGATATTCACCAAAAAAATCAAACACAGAGGGGTGCCAAAGATCTGTCTACACACTAGAGACCTGAAGAACCTGGCAGAGGGCAACCTTGGAAGTCTAACTAAAGTTCTGGAGCCCAAGGCAATGATCCCCACAAGCCCAGTCAGAGGCCTGGTGAACACAGCATGTCTCATGGAAGTCCATATCAAGGATATACCTGGAAAGGCCCAGTGGTCATTGCTGGAAGCTAGAAAGCCAGTGCCAATGGGGTGAAGAATTTGTGACGTCAGGCTGAGGGACCTATGTTAAAGCCAGGGAGTGAAATTCAAGGCAATGATCAGAGTTTCTCTGATGTGAGCCACAACCTTTCCCAGTGACAGCAAAGCCCTGAGCTCCTTCTCTGAGAACAGCCAAGTTCACATCAGGAAAATCAACAGCAAATTATCTGGCTCCAGCTCTCTTTTTGTAACATTGGCAACAATCCTCAGGTGGGTCTTCCATGCCAAGAAACATGCTGATTCAGTTGAGCTTGGCGTTACATGTTGACCATTAGTTAATCTACCACAGGTAGTGAGGGCAGCGGCAGCCATGATACAGCCAAGAAGACTAAAATGGAATCAGCTGAGTCATCACACTCCTCGCATCTTACAAACGCACGTGCCAGGCTTCCTGTGGGTATTGCTGACCTCCCCAGAACATAATCAAGCAGGCCATTTGCCCATGGGCTCATGAATCTTGCATGCACACTATATTATATATGTATTCTCCAAAAGATAGAGATCATATTACTTACATACAGACCTGAGTTCCATCCTAAACCACTTAAGAACCCCTGGACACTGAGTTCTTGCACAGCTTTCATAGAACTCTCTCACTACTAGTCTGAGATTTTCGTCCTTTATATGTTTTAAATAAATGTTCTTGTACCTTACATCCTCTGTCTTCACTTTTTTTCTTTATCACCACTCAACATTCCAGCTATAAAGCAATTGACATCAAGCCAAACATAGATTATCAACTGATCAGACTTCAGGCATCCAGGGCAATCACTACTTGAACTACCAGGTTATTCCTGTATTCCACTTACTTTTCTTTCAGTATTAATATAACCTGTATGTGCTGTGGACTGGGGCAATCTCAGTCATTTTAGTCTGAAGTACTTCTTAGCTCTAGAACCTTTTTCTTGCTCAAGAAAATTTTGTTAGAATCAAAGAGACATATTTTTAAAAAGAATGTAGAGTATAATCTTTTTTTTTTTTTTTTTTGGTGATACTGGAGATCGAACTCAGGCCGTTGTGCTTCCAAGGTAGGTGCAGTACCACCTAAGCTAAGTCCCCGCTCCCCTATAATCTATGTTTTTTATTTAATAATTAACCCTATGATCCAAACAGAGACATTGAGTTCAGAAGTTTGAAAGGAATATAGATTATGTATATTCTACTTAAATTCAAACCCACACTCTTCAACTTTATTTGTAATGTTTCAATTCAGAATGTACAAGTTTATAACTCTAGCTTCACTAAAACCAGATAGGGTAGATGACATTGTGTCATTTTCGATCAGTACCCAGTGTATACATGTGTGAAAGTGTATATTGTGTTCCATACATTTACAGAATTTGTGTCAGAAATAAAGTATTGTTTTATTCAATTTCTGACTGCATTTGTAGAAATA